>CAMZMU010000069.1:9923423-10098209 GCA_947311845.1 Poa pratensis | reverse complement strand
GGAAGGGCTCGAGTGCCGCAGAGGCTGCAGAGAGGCACGAGCGTGGACGAACCGCGAGCGAGGGGGGGGGCCTAGGGGCCTGGGAACGGCGCGACGACCGTGGCGACACGCGATGGCGACAGTGAGCTAGGGGTTGGAGACGACGGCGATATTGCAGAACGCCCCTGGACTTTTTTCTATTTATCTAGGTCCTTTTCTGCTGCTTTTATTCTTTCTAATTCCAGCAGCATTTCTGGAATTTAATTGGGTACTTAATCATTTAGAAAAATTCAAAAATTTGTGAGCTTCCCTAGCATGCTAGAAGCTCCACAAAAATTGGCTTTCAAAATAAAATGTTTTGAATCATTTTTGTTCATAGGGTTTTAATTATGGAATTTTGTTTTATTTCAATTTGATTTTACTTTGAATTTTAAAACTAGTTCAAAATATGATTTGAGAGAGAAAAGTAGTAAGGATAAAATGGGAGTGTTTACATTACCACTCCACTGAATTTTTTGTGAAGGAAAACAATTCTCACTTGGAGAATTTATGTGACACTTGTCACATTATTTTCTTGTTTCTTTTATTTTATTCCTCTTCTTTTCTTCATGTTTTTCTTTAGAGCAAGCAACACACATTTAAAGAACAAAGCAAGACAAGAAAAACATAAGCAACAATACAACAACACATAATAATAACAAAAGTTTTTGTTGGCTCTCATTTTTGGAATAATAATACTGATAATATTTTTGGGATGTTACAATCCTTCCCCCTTAAAATAAATCTCGTCCCGAGATTTGCTAGGCTTAGGTACTAAAGAGGTCTGGGAATTCGCTCGAAGATAATCTTCGCGTTCCCAAGTTGCTTCTTCTTCAGAGTGGTTAGTCCACTGGACTTTGTAAAACTTGATCGCACGTCTTCGGGTAACACGAACATCTTCTTCGAGAATCTTGAGGGGTCTCTCGCGATAAGTCAGGTCTTGGTTCAGGTCGATGGAGAGGTGGTCGATGTTTTTGAAAACATCAGGCTGGTCAGGAACTTCAAGACACTTCCGGAGCAAGGAAATGTGGAAGACATCATGATAATCTCCTAACTCCGGGGCAATTCCAGCTGATAGGATACTTCTCCTCGACGAGCAATGATCTTGAAGGGTCCAATATACCTTGGCGCTAATTTTCCTTTGACATGGAAACGCTGCATTCCTTTGAGGGGTGTCACTCGGAGATAAACATAATCTCCGACTGAAAGTGAGGTCACGGCGCTTGGTGTCAGCGTAACTCTTCTGACGGGATTGGGCAGTTTTGAGGCGTTCACGAATAAGCTGAACTTGCTCTTCAGCTTCACGGAGGGTATCTGGTCCAAACAATTTGCTTCTCCGGTATCGGACCAATTCAGGGTGTACGACACTTCTTGCCGTAAAGGGCTTCAAAAGGGGCCATTTGCAGACTGGACTGATAACTGTTGTTGTACGAGAACTCTGCAAACGGAAGACAATCTTCCCACTTGGAACCATAGGATAGAACACATGCGCGAAGCATGTCCTCCAATATCTGGTTCACTCGCTCAGTTTGGCCATCGGTCTGGGGATGATAAGCTGTGCTAAATGCTAACTTGGTTCCGAGGGCTTCATGAAGGGATTTCCAGAATCTTGAGGTGAATTGCGTGCCTCTATCAGATACAATCTTCTTAGGCACACCATGCAGGCTTACTATTCTGGAAATATACAGTCTGCTAACTGGCTCCATTGTGAGTGGTCTTGAGGTATAAAATGAGCAACCTTGGTCAGTCGATCAACGATGACCCAGATTGAATCATGGCCTCGGTTGGATCTTGGAAGTCCGGTAATAAAATCCATTCCAATCTCATCCCACTTCCACTCGGGAATTTTCAAAGGTTGAAGCAATCCAGCGGGCCGCTGATGTTCAGCCTTGACTCGCTGACAGATATCACACTTGGCTACGAAAGAACCAATCTCTCGCTTCATTCCATGCCACCAAAATCTTTCTCGAAGGTCTTGGTACATTTTGGTTCCGGGGGTGGATTGAATAAGGGGTCTCATGGGCTCCTTCAGGATTAACTCCTTAAGTTCCGTGACATTGGGCACACAGATACGGTCATTGAATTTCAGCACTCCTTCAGCATCTTCGGTAAAACCGGGTGCTTTGCCGAGGGAAATCTTCTTCTTAATTCCTTCAATGCTTTCATGACCTTTTGGGCTTCTTTGATTTGATCCATCAGGGTTGGGGTTAACTCTAAATTGGCGAGATAACCATGGCTAACAAGTTCTAGTCCAAATCTTCGAACTCTTTGAACAAGGCTGGCTGTTCGGCTTGGATCAGGGCATTCAGGGTGCAAGGTTTGCGACTAAGGGCATCGGCAACTACATTAGCCTTTCCAGGGTGATAATGGATTCCAATATCATAATCCTTGATTAATTCCATCCATCTCCTCTGTCGCAGGTTCAATCTTTCTGGGTGAAAATATACTTCAAGCTTTTGTGATCGTATAGACCTCGCAGCGATGTCCCGCAAGATAGGGACGCCACGTTTTGAGAGCAAGAACAACAGCAGCTAACTCCAGGTCATGGGTTGGGTAATTCTCTTCATGCGGTCGCAACTGCCGGGACATACGACACAACTTTGCCTTCTTGCATCAGAACGCAACCAAGTCCGAGGCGTGATGCATCGCAATACACGTCGAAACTCTGGTGACGTCTGGCATAATCAAAATTGGGGCTGAGGTTAGTCTCTTCTTCAATTCTTGGAAACTATCTTCACACTTCTGAGTCCATTCAAATTTCTTGTCCTTCTTCAACAGTTGGGTCATGGGTTTGGCTATACTGGAAAATCCTTCAACGAACTTGCGGTAATAACCGCGAGTCCGAGAAAGCTTCGGATTTCAGTCACACTGGTTGGGGATAACCAGTCAACAATGGCTTGGATCTTCTGGGTCAACAGAAATTCCTCCGGCAGATACAACATGTCCGAGAAATGCCACTTCACTGAGCCAAAACTCACACTTGCTAAGCTTGGCATACAGCTGGTGCTCTCGGAGGTCTCCAAAACTAGACGCAGGTGTTCAGCATGCTCTTCTTCGGTCTTGGAATAAATAAGGATGTCATCAAGGAAAACTACCACGAACTTGTCGAGGTACTCCATGAAAATCTTGTTCATGAGATTCATGAAATAGGCTGGGGCATTGGTCAGACCAAAGGACATCACGGTGTATTCAAACAAACCGTAACGGGTGGTGAAGGCGGTCTTGGGAATATCTGTCTCTCGGATCTTCAACTGATGGTAACCTGTCCGAAGATCGATCTTGGAAAAGACTCGGGCTCCGTTCATTTGATCGAACAGATCCTCGATCTTGGGAAGAGGGTACTTGTTTTTAATGGTCACGTCATTTAGCTTGCGATAATCCACACACAGGCGTGTGGTACCGTCTCTCTTGTCCACAAAAATAATGGGTGATCCCCAGGTGAAGCGCTTGGACGAACAAGACCTTTGCTGAGCATATCAGCCAACTGCTTCTTCAATTCAACTAGTTCTTCCGGATTCATCCGATAAGGCCTTTGGGATATGGGGGATGTCCTGGGATAAGCTCAATTATGAACTCAATATCCCGGTCTGGCGGCATACCAGGCAATTCTTCTGGGAAAACATCCTTGAACAGGTGAACAACACGGATCTCATCTAGGGCGGGTCGAGCTATGCTCTCATGGCAGCCTGGTTGGGAGTGGTTGGTTTCAGACACATACTCCACTTCTACTTCTTTGTCGGTGGTGACGGATACAGCTCTTCTGGCACAGTCTATTCGACCATGGTACTTGGCTAGCCAATTCATACCAGTATAACATCTATGCCCTGGGTTCCTAGAATAATTAGGTCGGCTGCAAATTTTTCGCCTGAAATCTCAATGGCAGTATTTGGACAAAATCTCTTGGTTTCTATGGTGGAGCCAGGAATTTGTATACTCAGGTTTTATTTAGGAAGCCTTCTACTAATCCTCCCTTAGCGACAAACTCCTCGGTAACAAATGAATGGGTTGCACCAGAATCAAACAGAACAGTTGCAGGTACTGAGTTGACAAGGAACGTACCCAGCACAACATCTGGCGCCTCCTGAGCTTCTTCAGCATTGATGTGGTGCAGACGACCCTTGACAACAGCAGCATTTCCGCGGGTGCGGCATTCTTGCCATTACCATTTCCATTGCGGCCTTGACCATTGTTCGGTGCATTGGGGCGCTGAACATTCCTCTTAGGATTGGGGCATTCTCTGGAGTAGTGACCTTTGTTGCCACATTCAAAGCAGACAACATTGGCATTGGGGTTGAAGTTGTTGAAGTTTCCTCTGGGACGGTTATTGTCATTGGGGCGGTTGAAGTTGTTTGGGCGGTTAGGGTAATTGGGGCGTGGGGCTTGGGTGGACGATAGGCAGGCCTGGTTTTGCTGAAAGATACGAGGTTTCTGGCTGCTCGAACCTTCCTGAGCATTCATCCTCCTCTTGCGACCTTCAACATAGACTTGCGCTTGGTCTCCAGCTGGATGGCTTTGTCCACAAGTGACTCCAGATCACGGAAGTCATGGATAACCAGAGCACACTGCAGTTCATCATGAAGTCCACTCATGAAACGCTCCATCTTCTTCTCTTCTTTGTCGGTGTCATCAGGAGCATACCGAGATAAGTCGGTAAACTCATCCAGATAACCGACCACATCTTACTTCCCTGCCTCAGCTTGCGGAATTCATCCTTCTTCCTCTCAATAAGTCCGCTGGGAATGCTTCTTGCGGAACTTCTCCTGGAACTCAGCCCAGTTGATACATGACCAGCTTGCTGGAGAGCCTTGGTAGTTTCCCACCAAGCTCTTGCAGGTCCAGCGAGATAGTGGGTTGCATACACACTTTCTCATTTTCTCCCACAGCAGCAACTTCCAGATTGTTGTCGATGGTGCGAAGCCAATCATCGGCTTCCAGTGGGTGAAGTCCCTTGGAGTAGGTGGTGGGTTGGTTTCTGGAAATCGCCTAAGGTGGATCGCTGGTTTCCATCGCCATTGCCATTACCACCATTGTTGTTGTTGTTGTTGTTATAAGCGGCTGCGAGTTGTTGCAGGGCAGTGAGATGAGCTGGCGCTCTGCCGGGCATTTTCACGTTCCTCCATGATAAGCGCGAGAAGTTGGGCGGGGGTTGGGTCCGGTGGTGGTGGTGCTGATCCTGATCCTTCCGCATTGCTGCGACGGGGCGGCATCCTGAAGCACACCGGGTATAAGAGGCAAGGCAAGAAAAGTTCGACTAAGGGAAAAGACGATTTCGCAAGTGGTTGATTAATTTTAAGGATTATATGAAAATATTTCACACAGATCAAACAAGACAAACATACTTATATTTCACAAACATCACATCAAGGAGTTCACAACAACATCAAGCTTACAACATCACCTTACATCTAAGATACATAGCATCTGGTTTCCAAAAGAACCACTACTTCGACTCGACTAGCGATAGGGGTCAACCTAATCCTGCGGTAGTGATCAAGTCACTCGCCTACTGAGGTGGAACCTCCAGCTCTAACACGTCAGCATCTGACTGGTAGGGTGGCTCCTCGGGATCCTCCTCCTCGTCCTCGAGAACTGCCTCGAGTGGCTCCTCCTCCTCGTCAACTAACTCCTCCTCATCATCTCCTCCTCACAATCCATCTCCTCCACGAAGTCATCATCGTCACTGAGGAAAGCGTTGTTCTCCTTGCGGAGATCCTCGCCCTCCTCCTCCATCTCGTCAGTATGGTGCTCTAGATCCTCAATCAGCTCGTCCTGCTCCGCCACCTTCTTGCGGAGCTTCACGATAGTCTTCCTCAGCTGGGCCCTCTTCCTGAGAAGAGCGACCTTCTCCTCCATCAGCTTCTCCTCGTTCTCGCGAAGCTCAACGAGCGACTCGCGGTCAAAGTGAAGCTGAATCCTAGTGCGCATCAGATCATCCTGAGTGCACTGAAGTAAGAGCTCCATGTCCATGATGTAGCTCCCAAACATCGGGTGGCAAGGGGAAGGAGTAGGGTGTCCGTCGCAGTTGCGCCTCCCGTAGAACCGGAAACGGGAGTCTACAACTCCGCCTTGTGCTCCTCACAAAGTCGGGCTAGCATCCTCTGTGTGGCAGTACAGAGACCGTCAACCCAGGTGGCCTCCTTGGTGGTGAAGACGAGCGTCCTGGAACTGGGAGACTTGATGTTCCTGCGAACTGACGACTGATGAGCCAGCTCAGCCTTCCGACACCGTGAACGTCAATCTGAGCTCCCTCAAACTCTGGAGCGGGGCGACCTAACAGCTTGCTCAACTCGAACAAGTCCCTCTCGAACGTCAGCTTGCTATCCTTCTCAAGCTGAACGAACTCGGTCCAATGGAGTGCCATCTACAATTTTTAAGCAAAATTTTAAGTTAGTGAGATGATAAGTGTACAAAATTTTAAATTTAGTGAGGTAACAATAAGCAGAATTTTAAGTTTAATGAGATGACAAGTCTGCAAAATTTTAAGGATACAAAGGAAATGTAATGTTTAATGAGAATAAATTTTTGCATAAGTAAGAGGATTGGAGATAAGCAGTTTTCGAAAATACTTCATTCCTTTCTTTTAGAAATTCATCTTTTTGTAACATTTGTCTAACGACCATGCTAACTAAGGTTTCCTAAAGTCAGGATGGCTCTGATACCAAGTCTGTGGGGACCCCGGACTAGCTGTCCGAAATACCCGATTATGCTTAACACAACGATCCCGTGATCAGTCTGTCGTTGCACATAATCCGAATTGGATACCAAAGTTTACATCCATTACAATACCGAATAAAAAGTCTTACATAAATGGTCATTTAGACCAAGTCTTACATAGGTGCCTTCATGGGCCAAACCAAAATATCAGCGGAAGCTACGGCGTAGTAGACATCATATTCTAACGATGACGACCCGACAGGCAGCTGACTTGTGGAGATCCTTAGTTCGTAGAAGTCGCCATACTCCTGCTCGGCGTAGTGCTCCTCCTCGTAGTCTGGCTAGGACAATAGCCAGGGACGAAACCAATATGAGTACATTTGAATGTACTCGCAAACTACCCCAACATGAGTATGCACTAGTTTTATTTTAACTTCAACTTTTATTTTTTAAAACATCTCTATATCTTTATTGAAAAAGGTAAGAAGAGTTTTATAACTATCTTTAAAAGAAGTCACCATCTCATTTGTTTCTCCAAAACCCTCCTTTTCCTGACCATGGCTCACCATGGTCCATTTATTCCAACAACTCATACCACTCCATTTGGTATAGTGTGTAACACCATCACCATTTCAGTTTCTTTTAAACTTAAAAGCTTTTCCAAAAACTTGCACATGATCTTAGGACAGCCTCCCAATTGTCCATATCCGAGGACTCGGCTATTCGAATAGTTTTGACCCTCTGCAGAGGTAGCACGCTTTTAACCCACATCCATCCGGTAACTCATCGTGTCAGCCACGTCCCGCCATACAAGGTGTATGCGAAGTTGAGCCACCGACCCTAGCCTCTCCTTTGCTCATGCTAGTATAGGACCTACCCATATGATAATTCCCACGACACTCAGTCCGGTCCCCGTCGGCAACCCTAAGTGTGAGGACTCATATGTTTTTCCCGGCGACCACATTGATGAAGTCTTCAATCCTCCTCCTTATCTTTCCATAGAGTTTGAGCGAGGACCCAGGTCAGGGGAGTTCTCCAAACCATCCCCTCATGCATAACGGAGTCATCTCCGTCGATGAGGTATCCCATACTAATAAGAGCAAATTATATGACTAAGCCCCGTTCCCATATGGGGGTAAATGTGGTCGCACAGATTAAGATTGGTTGTCATAGTACTAGGACACTGTGCATTTTTCATAAACATTCCCATTTTCCATTTCTCCACTTCAACACCGACATCTCGGCATTCCATAACCACACAAGTATTTTCAAAGGAGTTTTGAATAAACAACATTGTTTCCCATCCTATAGTTTTATATAAACTACCTTATATTCTACATAGGGTGGCAAAATAATATCCATATACTTTTTGAAAAGGTTTTGTAAACCATGCTTAAGAGTAAATCATTTGATCAAAGTAGATGCATATGTATTTAGGTGCAAGCTCAGGAGTAGCTTGCCTTGCTCGGCAAAGTGACTTGGTCTTGATCTTCAGATTCAACAAACTCTCCTTCCTCGATAAATCCGACAGTTCTCGTCTAATTAATAAACAAACAAATCAACAATCACTAAACTACTCAAGCAACATCACAACATAACAACCATAAACATCACAATAGCTACTGCACACATCAAACAATACAATTTGGTTTCAAATAATTGAATAAACAATATTTATTTATGTCCAAAATTATGGCAGAAACTTGTGGAACATGTTTAATTGCACAACTTGAGTTCTGTTGGTCACAAAAATACAAACTAAATTTCTATAGAAAGCTACTGATGTGTAGAAGACAACACAATTTGATTTGGATAATTGGAGTTACCAAACTCCCTACACAATTGTTTGAATCCAGTAACTTAATAATCAAGTTTTAGCTACCAATTAAGTTCTGTTGATCCTAAAATTAATCCTTTTAGGGGTAACTAAACATGACTAAATGTGATCTAACAAAATTGGTCCTAATTCATTTGGGTTAACCATTAAACATATTTAAATGTTTGAGTGCAGAAGGGTGTTTAAACTTCAACTTAATACTAAACAAATACTGCACAAATAATTCTACCAAAATTAGGGAAGCTAATACATGGCAGTACTAAGCTAGAAAAATTGGTTTGGAATTATTTGGACTAACAGAGTATCAGAAACAAACAAGTTTAGAATTTAAACCTTCTGTAGTATTTTTAATAATACTTTTTAACTATTTTTAAATGACATGAACCAATTGGTTGGTTAAACAATTTCATAAGCTTTCCAGAACAATTGAGTTTGATTTATTTGGATTCCTAAATCTCGAGATATTGAATTTCAAAGTTGGATCCAGTACTGATTTCACAGAGGAGTTTAAATTCGAAAATTTCCCTCCTCGGATAATGTTGAAAACTATGACAGGTGGGGCCTAATGTCAGCGACAGTGCTCGCGTGGAAATTAATAAAAACCCTGACGTGTGGGGTCCACACGTCAGCCTCTCTCTACTAAACGAAACGGTATGGCACCGTTGGATCAAGATCCAACGGCCCACGATCAAAGGCAACGACGGCGACCTAATTTCGGCGGCGCTGGCGCCGGCGACGGCGAGGTGGATGGATCTCTCACCTAGGGGCTCGGGAGGTCGCGGCGATGATGCAGATCGATGGCGGGGCGTGGGGCAGCTCCTGGCTGAGTTGCACTTGCTGGGGTGGACTGGTTCGTCGGCGGCGAGGTCTCCGTCTTCCACGGCCACGGACACGGGCTCCGGCGAGGTCCAACGGTCGCGTCTGGGCACAAATCAAAGGGGAAAAAGGGTGGGGTGAGTGCGGTGAGCTCAGGCAACAGCGTAGAGGGGTCAGAGGGGAGAATGGAGCAGCAGGACGGCACGGCCGCGCGAGCATCGCCTACCTCGGCACGGCGAGGTTGCAGAGGGCACGGGCGGCGTGCACGCCCTCCTGGCGGTGCACAGAGGGGAGTAGTGAGGGTGTGGAGTGGTGTGGTGCTTCTGGCGAGGTGTGGGGGTGGTTATATAGGGCAGGGGCTGGCGTTCGTGGACGGGGCTCATGGACGGCGTCCATGGCGCACCGGCGAGATCTTCTGCTCGAATCCGAGGCTGTGGTGCGAGGAGCGTGGCAATGCGACGACGTGCGGGGTCCGGGTGCGGTCTAGAAGGACTGGTTAGAGCGGCGCGTGTCGAGGTGCAGCGGGTGGGGCGAATTGGCCGGCGCCGTCCGAGCTCTCCACGGCGGGCAACGGGGGACAGGGGCGGCATCTGGGAGAGGGAAGGGCTCGAGTGCCCGCAGAGGCTGCAGAGGCACCGAGTGGACGAACGCAAGCGAGGGGGGCCTGGGGGCCCTGGAATGGCAACGACGACCATGGCGACGGCGACAGAGAGCTAGGGGTAGGAGACGATGGCGATATTGCAGAACGCCCCCTGGACTTTTTTTCTATTTACTTCTAGGTCCTTTTCTGCTGCTTTTATCCTTTCTAAATCCAGCAGTATTTCTGGAATTTCATTGGGGTACTTAATCAATTTAGAAAACTTCAAGAAAATTTTTGATGCCTTCCCTTAGCATGCAGAAGCTCCACAAAAATTGGCTTTACAAAATAAAATGTTTTGAATCATTTTTGTTCATAGGGTTTTAATTATGGAATTTTGTTCTATTTCAATTTGATTTTACTTTAGAATTTTAAAACTAGTTCAAAATATGATTTGAGAGAAAAGTAGTAAGGATAAAATGGGAGTGTTTACATTACCACTCCACTGAATTTTATTGTGAAGGAAAACAACTTCTCACTTGAGAATTTTATGTGACACTTGTCACATTATTTTCTTGTTTCAACTTTTATTTATTCCTCTTATTTTCTTCATGTTTTTCTTTAGCGCAAGCAACACACATTTAACAAGAACTAAATAGCACAAGCAACAAGGATCAATTACCATAAGCAACAATTTACAAACAACACATAATAATCAACAAAAGTTTTGTTGGCTCTCATTTTTGGAATAATAATACTGATAATATTTTGGGATGTTACACCGCTATCAACGAATTGTTTTGTCGAGAAGTTCTTATCAGACCTTGAGCTGGTCGCTCCGGCGGTTGCTGCACGGCGATCACGGGTGGCTCAAGGGCCAGTATGGATTCTGTAGGGATACGGGTAGGCTACACTAGCGCAAAAACAAAATTTTCTACCGCATCAACCAAGAACTTGCTGCAGTTATAGGTCACGGGATTACCACTAGACGCGTTGTGCCATGCCGAAGTCGGTGAAGTGAGTCGGGGCAAGGTAGACGTTGTTGGGGTTATACCTACTAGGGGTATCACCAGCATGTATCAATCCGGCTAGTCCAGGGTGGCCCGCAGTGGTGGTGAAGGCTTTGCCTGCCGGGCGGCCCAGATAGCTGACGACCAAGGAAGGCGGATGCCGGCAAGGAGGAGGCCCAAGACTGAAGCCCATGAAGCCACCAAGACCAAGACGGAAGGCGGCATACTTGCCGGCTAGGTTTAGGACTCCGTATACTTGCTGGATACGTAATCACCTTGTAACCCTAGGTCCAGCCGCCTATATAAGCAGGACCCCGGGACGCCTTTATGGCATCGCATCGATCGAATCAATCTACAACCAACTCATTGTAACCTGTACTTCGGCTATTGCCTTATAGTGAGTTATAGCAGCACGTAGGGCTCTGCCACCGCCGTGGTGCCAAAAGCTGGGTAAACTGCCGTGTACAATCCCGACCTCGACGACGTCCACCTTCTTGCCCTACGTTCACCCTCGGCTAGCAGGACCCCGTCTCCTATCCAAGATGCCGATACGACGACAGTTGGCGCCCACCGTGGGGCCTAAGGCGTCAGGCGTCACGTTCCAGGCGGGAACTCTTGGCGGCATCGGCGAAACAATCGCCGTCGGCCGCGCGTTCGCTACGGCGACACCACTACATCAGCTGCGACGAGTCCTACATCCCCGCAGACGACTACATTGTCGGATGCGGAGTTGTGCCGTTTGGCGGCGTCGATGTGTTCATCGGCTACACTTCTGAGGCGTATGGGTTGCCGCGAATTTATTCGCCATCCCACCCGCCCTACAATCAAGACGGATCTGAGTTTGCCTCCTCTGAGGAGTCCGCAGATTCAGATCTACACTTTGTCGGCATGACGGGACTGGGATCAGACTCCCAGCCCAACAGTCAAGATCCCGAATCTATTCTTCCTGCGCTCCAGGATGATGCGATGTCGGATGCCGGATCCAGATCTACCGTTCACGTCAACGTAGATTCTGATTCCGAAGAAGATTCTGCCAGCATGTTCGAGCAACGGGTCAAGCAGTGTTTTGTTACACCTGATCCTCCGCCTTTGAGGCGGCTACGGGCTCCTCCGTCAACATGCAGCAGGTTTTTGTGGCGGATGTCACCGGTGCAGCCTCAGAGAAGGCGGCGGCAACTGACGCCGCCAACCTGGGGACTCCGGCAACCGATCCACAGTTTCCAGAGCCTCCTGGGGCTCCGAAGAAGAAGATTCTGGAGAAGGGCGAGCCCAGCAAGATAGGGAACATGGCGGCCCTGGCGGAAGTTCTTCACACACCGGTGACGACAAAACCAACCCGGCTGATTTGGAGAAGCTTCGAAACACCTTGGTGGAGCAAACTGAGTACCTCAAAAACAAGCAAGCAGAGGTCCAGAGCCTCCTCGACGAAGCCAAGGAGGAAAACGCCAAGATAACCGCCAAGTGTGACCCCAAGCGCAATCTTTTCACCACCACCCCATTGCCCAAGCCGGCAGGACCTGGGGTAGAGAAGAAAAACAAGAAAGGCAGGGATCCTGACACCTTCAAATCCCCTGCCCAAAAGCTTGGTTTCGAGTGGGCTACAGCGCCGCAGCGTAAGGACAAGAACGGGGACGTCATCCTCGCAACCCCTGTCCTCAACACTGCAGCCGCCTTGGACATCCTCAACAATGATGACTATGACAAGGACGAGAAGATCTACTACGCATCGATCCTTGCTCACAAAGCTCTAGAGCAGCAGGCCCGTGCTGATTCTCGCGCCGACATGGCGGACGCAAGGGGAGGAAGTTGGAATCCAAATCCAACGCTTGCAAAGCTGCGGCCGGTGGCAACCCGAAGATCCGTCCGGCTCCAGTAGCCACGGAAAAGGGAAGGACAAGGAGAAGGACCCGCGCAAATCACCACCTCCCAAAAGGCAGCGTGACGAGGCGTCCAGAACCGGCAACAGGCGCAAGGCCTCACCCCTCCGCCTAGGCGGGATGAAGGCGGAAGCAGGGGCAGCAAGCAGCCGCCAAGGAGTGGCGGCAATCGCGACAACGCCCCGCCGCCAAGAAGAAGCAGGGACCGCACACAGTCCCCACCACCAGTGCCCAGGCACGAAGGCGGAAGCCGGGGACACAACAATGAGCCTAGGCACAGCCGGGCAGCGCAGGACGAGCCTCATGCCGATAGATCTGGCAAACAGCTCAGTCCGCAAGACGCGAGACATCGTCTCAATGACATCAAGGCTGGAAAGCAAGATGCCTATCTAGGACCTGAGTGCTTTGGCCCAGCCATCCGCAACGTTCAAGTACCCGAGACATGACATCAGTGTCAAAAACTCATCAAAGGTACAATGGAGCGGACAAGCCAAACTCATGGTTGTCGGACTACGCGCTGGCAGTTGAAATTGCCGGAGGCAATGGCCTCGTCGCCGCACGCTTCCTTCCCCTCATGCTGGAGGGGACAGCCCGAAGCTGGATCGAAAACTTGCCGGAGAAAAGCATTCATAGTTGGCATGACATGGAAAAGGTGTTCACGCAGCACTTCCAAGGCACGTACAAGCGACCCAATACATACACAGATTTGGTTCGTTGCGTGCAAAAGCCAGATGAAACAGCTACAAGCTTCTTGGCAAGGTGGATTCAAACAAAGGCAAGCTGCGAGAACGTAGACGACAATCAAGCAATCCATGCCTTCACCACAGGCCTCCTGAAGGGCTCAAGTCTCAGACATAAGCTCGTACGCATGCAAGTCAAGGATCTCGGAGTCATGCTCGAAGTAGCAGCCATGTACGCACAGGCGGATGATGATGCACGCGATGGAGATGGCGCACATGATATGGCGCCAAACAGGCGAGCAAGTCACAAACGCAAGGCTCCCCAGGACGACAAAGCCGGACCATCAAACGAGGTCGCCGCCGCCTTCGAAGGCAAAGGCGGCAACCGCAAGTGGAAAGGAAAGGGTAAAGATGGCGGCTCCAGCAAGCAGCGCTGACGTACGATCAAGCAAAAGCCTTACCCTGCCCAATCCACGCGTCCTTAGGCAAAGTTAACCACACATTAGGGGAATGCCGGTTCATGGAGGACTTCAAGAAGGACCCCGAGGTTGGCTGGAAGTCAAAAAAGAGCAAAAAGGCTGAGAAGACAAAGAAGGAAGATGATGATGGGGCATTTCCATGTCCGAGGATGAGGAACCCAAGCTGGTGCGCAAAGAAAGGAAATACCCAAGGTACATGGCCAATTGGTGTGCTTCTGGGCACTCCTTCGGCAAGAAGAAAAGGCGGAGATGCGCGAGCTAAACGCCACAGTACCAGAGTTCCCCAGTATCTAGACTGGTCTGAGGAGCCAAACTTGGGATAGAGATGATCACCCAGATCACGTACCTCACCCCGGCAAATACGCCCTTGTCGTCGACCCAATTGTCGATAACTTCAGGCTCACCAAGGTGTTGATGGATGGCGGCAGCAGCCTCAACATCATCTACGCGGACACGCTGAAGCGCATGAACTTGTCGGAAAGCCAGCTTGACTACAGCAAAGTCAAGTTTCATGGCATCGTTCCGGGAAAGCAAGCCAAATCAATGGGAAGCATCAATTGGAGGTTACTTTTGGACCTGAGACAAACTACCGCTCAGAGTATCTCAGGTTCGAAGTAGTCCCCTTCAAAAGTGCCTACCACGCCATCTTTGGACGGCCAGCTTTCGCAAAGTTCATGGCTCGCCCGTGTTACATATACAGCAAGCTGAAGATGCCGGGACCCAATGGTACAATTACCATCAGTGGCAACTTCAAGAAAGCAAAGAGTGTGAACAAAAGAATTAGCCATGTTGAAAAAGGAGCTGATACGTCGCAGTTGCCGGAGCATGTAAAGACCGCTGAGCAAAAGAACACTTTCAAGGCGTCCGAAGACACAAAGAAGGCGGATCTGGTCCCAGGTGACAGCTCCAAGCAAGTCACCATAGGGGCTGGCTTGGACGACAAATAGGAAAGCGCGCTCGTCAGGTTCCTCCGTGAGAATCAGGACATCTTTGCATGGTCATCAGCCGACATGCCAGGTGTCCCGAGGGAACTTGCCGAGCACTCTCTTAACGTCTACGAAGGAGCCAAACCAGTGAAGCAAGGAATAAGGCGCTACGGTGAGAAGAAGCGGACAGCAATAGGGAAGGAGATCATCAAGTTGCAAGAAGCCAAGTTCATTAGGGAGGTAGTACACACTGATTGGTTGGCAAATCCTGTAATGGTTCCAAAACCTAATAAGGAAATGAGAATGTGCATTGATTATACCGGTTTGAACAAGTGCTGTCCTAAGGACCACTTTGCTTTGCCTCGTATAGATCAGGTCATAGACTCCACAGCCGGCTCCGAGCTGCTGTGCTTTTTGGATGCGTACTCCGGGTACCACCAAATCAAAATGCGAGAATCCGACCAAATCAAAACAGCGTTCACTACGCCCTACGGGACCTTCTGCTACATCACGATGCCCTTCGGTCTAAAAAATGCCGGCGCAACGTATCAGCGGTGTATGCAAAGATGCCTTCACGAGCAAATTGGCCGCAATGTTCACGTCTATGTTGACGACATTGCCGTCATGTCAAGAAAGAAGGCAGATTTGCTTGACGATTTGAGAGAAACCTTTGATAGCCTCCGGGTATATAGGATGAAGCTCAACCCGAAAAAATGCGTCTTCGGGGTTCCTGCCGGCAAATTGCTTGGCTTTATCGTTTCCGAACGAGGGATAGAAGTAAATCCAGAAAAAATCAAAGCGATCCTCAACATATCCAGGCCCAAGGACCTGAAGGACGTGCAGCGACTTGCCGGCTCGGCGGCTGCCGTCAGTCGTTTCATTAGCCGTCTTGGTGAGAAGGCACTGCCTCTCTACCGGCTTCTGAAGAAATCCGACAACTTCGAGTGGACAGACGAAGCAGACGCCGCCTTGCAGCAACTCAAGGACGCGTTAACGTCTGCTCCAATTTTGGCAGCTCCTCGTTCGCAGGAACCAATGCTGCTCTACATCGCGGCAACTAACTTGGTTGTTAGCGTGGTACTGGTTGTGGAACGCAAGACGGAAAATTCAGACTTGCCGGAACAACGTCCGGTTTACTTCATCAGTGAAGTATTTTCCGCCTCAAAACAGCGTTATCCGCATTACCAGAAGCTGGTCTACGGTGTTTTCTACGCCGCCAGGAAGTTAAGGCACTATTTCCAGGAACATTCAATAACGGTGGTGAGCAAGGCACCTCTGGGGGATATCATCAATAATACAGATGCAACAGGCCGCGTTGCCAAATGGGGCATTGAACTTGCCGCCTTCGACATCATGTATAAACCCAGAACGGCCATTAAGTCTCAAGCCTTAGCAGATTTGTAGATTGGACGGAGGCCATGGACGAAGTACCTCTCCCTGAAGATGCATACTGGATCATGCACTTTGATGGATCAAAAATGCTTCAGGGCTCGGGGGCTGGCATTGTTTTAAGAAACCCTCAAGGAGACAAGCTTAGTTATGTGTTACAAATTCACTTCAAGGCAACTAATAATGTTGCTGAATACGAAGCTCTCCTTCATGGTTTACACATTGCCAAGGAACTTGGCGTCCAGCGTGTCCTCTGCTACGGAGATTCAGACTTGGTGGCGCAACAGATACGTGGTACTTGGGACACAAAGAGCGAGACAATGGCGGCATATCGAGCTACCGTTGACGAATTCGCCAAGTGTTTTCTAGGCTACGAGGTCCGCCACATCCCAAGAGCTCAAAATGAGGCGGCAGATACACTTGCCAGAATGGGGTCTGAACGCAAAAAGGTACCAAAAGATGTTTTCCTGGAACACCTACACAAGCCGTCAATAAAGGAGCAGACCTCCTTGACCCAGAATCGGCAGAACCAGTTGACAATGCTAGCTATGCCGTCTACTTGGTAAAGCCGGATTGGACGACGCCATATTTGGACTTCCTGATCAATCAGGAGTTACCGGATGATGAGGTTTTGAAAAGGCAAATAATAAGAAGAGCCAAGGCATTTACAATAATCAAAGGCGAATTGTACAAGCGTAGCACCACTGGTGTTTACCAACGTGCATTTCGCCCGAAGAAGGCAGAGAACTGTTGGATGAGATACATGCCGGCGTATGTGGACATCATGCTTCCTCACGCGCCCTTGTTTCAAAAGCCTTCCGACAAGGTTTCTATTGGTTGACAGCCAAGCAAGATGCAGAAGACATTGTTAAAAGATGCAGGGGCTGCCAACTTTATGCCAGACAATCACACATGCCGGCTCAAGAGCTTAAAACAATACCCATCACATGGCCTTTCGCAGTCTGGGGCTTGGACATGGTTGGTCCGTTTAAAACGGCGCCTGGTGGCTACACACATTTACTTGTGGCTGTAGACAAGTTCACCAAATGGGTTGAAGCTAAGCCTATCAAAAAGCTAGACGGCGCCACAGCCGCAAACTTTCTGTGGGGAATAATCTCTCGGTTCGGGGTGCCTCATAGCATCATCACCGATAACGGCACTAACTTGTCGCAAGGCGAAGTCGAGGAATACTGTTATAAGCATGGTATCCGCCTAGATCTAGCCTCAGTAGCGCATCCGCAGGCAAACGGTCAAGTAGAGCGTACAAATGGTTTAGTCTACAAGGAATCAAACCACGTCTCGAAGTACCATTGCACAGAGCGGCTGGGGCTTGGGTGGATGAATTGCAGTCTGTCCTTTGGAGTTTACGCACAACTCCAAACAGATCAACCAAGTTTACTCCTTTCTTCTTAGTCTATGGCGCAGAAGCAGTGTTGCCAACCGACATGATGTACGATTCTCCCAGAATTCAAGCCTACGTCCAGGAGAAGATGCAAGACAGGATGGCCTTGACCTACTTGATGAAGAACGAGATGTTGCCCTTGCACGATCCGCCATCTATCAGCAAAGTTTGAGGCGTTATCACAGCAGAAGGGTGCGGCAACGAAGTTTTAGAGTTGGTGACCTGGTTCTCCGCCTAATCCAAGATAGAAGGGCTTGCATAAGTTATCCCCGCCTTGGGAAGGACCTTTTGTGGTCAGTAAGGTGTTGCTCAATGGTTCTTATTACTTGGTCGACGCACGAGACGGATACAAGAAGAAGCGAGGTCGCAAGCGCAAAAGGAAGGTTGACGACAAGTACGAAGAAACCAAGCGACCTTGGAACATTGAGCAGCTACGTCCTTTTTACACTTAGCAATTTCCACATTGTAATAAGTACTATATGATTATGAAATAAAAGTCTGTGGTTTGCTCATTCAGTTTTGGGATCATGCCATCTTTTGTCTTTTCTCGCAATCATATATCTGTTGTCATAAAAGTTACCAAACAAAATAAGTTTTTGCTCCGTGCTAAGGTTCAAACTTTTTGACATTTGCCGTCTGCCGGCTAAAAACGCAAACAATCTTTGCACCGCCTAATATGCTTATCTGTCTGTTTGTGTGTGGGTCGCCTAGTAGTATGTCGTTGGCACCAACATGCTGGCTTTGGTCTCTGAGTCTAAATTAGTTGGTATTGCACCTGGTTGGCTCAGCTAAAGTAACTAAGATGAGGTTCCGCCAACATATGAAAAAGCTAAACATGCAGCGAGATACATATTAAGGCGGGCCACTTAAATAAGCCTACCGCCAAGTGTAGCATAAAAGTTGGCCCATAAATATTTACAACCCAAAATAAAGTTTTATGCGTTAACAGATTAACGCAGTGTTTTGTGCTGCCTTTGCAGGAGGAAGTCAAGGGATTGCCGCCTTGGTAGAGCTGGTGGAGAGATCCTGGGGGCTGACGCCGGCATTCTTGGGGCTGGCTCCGCCATCCTTGGGGCTGCGCTTGTCGGCTCCGGCTTCGCCTTCTCGCCTCGGCAGCTTCAGGATCCGCCAAGGAGGGATCGGCTACGGCAACATGCGGGTCCGGGTGTTCCTTGTAGAACTTGCGGATGTCAACCATGTTGGCAACCCGGGTCGCATAGCCGCGAACAGACCGCAGCACGTCCTGCATCACGATGGCTTGGTTGTTTTCGTCTTCGGTGGGGAAGTACTCGGTGACTTGATGAATATCAGCCTCCGGGTACCACGCCGCCGTCATTGCCAATGCCAACTTGGCGCCGCCTCGTGCTGCTGAGCGTAGCGTGCTGTCGTGTTCGGCTGCCGCCTTCTCCAGCAGGTCCGGCAGAGCATCGAAGATGACGGGATCGCCGTCCTCCCCAGGGTAGAACTTGGCGGCAAATGCTTTGCCTGCGCCGACAATCTGGTTGACGATTTCGCCAACTTTCAAGATTCGGGCAAGGCGCGGCGTTGTAGCCAGGTCATCTCCCAAGCTAGCCGGCACTGCACAAACACAAAGTTACACACTGCAGCTTCAAGTTTCAAGAGTGCAAGGTGACAAAGATGAAGGATTAGACATACCCAAGACATGGTCGTGGATGGCGTTGACCTCATCCAGATGGTTCTCAAGCGTTTCTTGAGCTAGCTGGACCGCCTTTGACAGTTGGTCCTGCTGCTCCTTGGCGTTCTTGTTCACCTGGTCAAGGTTGTTGCTCATGGCCTCAAGTTGTCCCGTCAACTTGCTAACCTCGGCAGCATGGGCCAACGCCGCTCATCCAGCTCCTTGGCGTGATCCGCCTTCAGCTTGGCCACCAGCCCGGCAAGATCTGCAGCTTCGTTCATCAAAGCTTGCATGTCAGTGGAGTTCTTGAGAATATCTTGCGCAGTGTTTAGTAATTCTACAAATAAAAAGAAAGACGACTAAAATACTTGTCGGAAAAGGAAAAGAAGTCGGACGAAAAGAAGGCAAAGAAAGCTTTGTCACCTTCATCCTTCTTGCGAGCTTCTTCCAAGCTCGCAATTTGGGCGTTCTTCAACTCCACGTCCTGCTGCAGTTGCTGGCATTCCTTGTTTTTCTTCTCTTGAGCACGAAATAGCTCAAGATTGGAAGCAAGAACGGCCTGCATGCACGAAAACAACATTATGGTTAGCACTATTTAGTCAACGAGACCACTTTGCCGGCTAAATTTTTCAGCCGCCAAAGTGCTCGGGGGCTGGGACCATAGGCTATTTTACCTCAAGTTGTCCGTGCAGGGTCTCGTGGAGTTCGTCCATGTGCGCGTACCAGTTGCGGGTACCGTCACGCATGGTCTTCAGTGTTTGCCGGGGGTCTTGCAACCCTTTGCCAGATTGGAGCCAGGATGGGAGGATGATCCGCCTTGTTCGGCCGCCATCTGGTCATCCATCTCCTGCTTCATGGCAATAAATCGAGCGGCATCACTAGCCGAAGCTTCAGCCGTCTTGGAAGTGGTAGGTCCGGCAACTGATTTTTGCCCGCCTTCTCCGTTGCCGCCTCTGAGGTACCAGCAGCTGTGTACGTTCCCTGGCATACAACCACGGGAACGCCAACTGTGGGCGTTGTCGGCGCAGCGGCTGGAGAAGAGCGTGGTGGCTTGCCCCTGCCGGCAGCAATCTTCAAGTTGGAGCGGAGCTTGGGCATGGCAGGCTTGCCCCTGTAAGCAGAAAAGTGCAAGTTTGTCAGCACAAACATATCAAAATAGCTAAGTCAGGGAAAGCAAAGTTTGCTACCGCTTGAAGGGGACATTCCCCACGGTCTCATCCTCTGCATCGACAGAGGTGGCCGCCTTCTTCCTCTTCTCCAAATCCTTGGTGGAGGAGCTCAGCTTGCGCTTCTTCGATTTGCTGGCACCGGTGTCGTACCAGTTTGGAGCCAACTCTTCCTCCCCCAAGGTTTGCAGCTGAAAAGGAAAGACAATATTAATCCAGTACCTAGTGGGTAAGGATGTTAGTGAAATAACAAAGTAGCTTTGACTTACCGCTGGGGCTGGGTTGTCATGGGTGAACATGGCGACGCCTTCAGCCGCCTTCACCGACAGAGGCTTGATAAGCTCTCTGAGCCGGTATTCTAAGGCATCCTGATCAAGGGTGCTGTTGCCGGCGTCATCCGCCTTGTACTCGCACATCTTCAGTGGGCGATGGCGGAGTGGCATTATCTTCCTCGACACCCAGCAGATGACGGTGTCAACTCCGTCAAGTTGTGGAGCCATCATCGTCTTCGTCAAGAACTCGATCCGCCTAACGGCAATTCGAAGTTCGCCGACAACTGCTGAGCGGCACCTTTGCCGTCCAACAGGCCTTGTGGGTTGGCGGACCGTTGACAAAGACAGGCATCCCTTGTGTGCTGCCAGGTGTCGGGATGTCCTTGCAGTAGAAGAAAGTGCTGGTCCAGTGCTTCACCGACTCGATGTATGGTATCTTTGGGTACCAGTCGGGTTGGCGGCAGTTGAACGTGACACTACCGCAGGTTGCTAGGTGGCCGCCTGGTATGGTTTGCCGGCGGCACAAGAAGCAGTACTTGAATAGCTCTATGGAAGCAGCTATGCCTAAGTACCCTTCGCACAAAGCCTGGAAGCCGGCTAGCACTAGAATACTATTGGGCGCTATGTTGTGCGCTGCAGCCCATAGAAACTAAGTACCGCCAAGAAGAAGGCGGAAAGCGGCAGAGACATACCGCGAGGCTGTGCGACGCCAACATGACGCGCTCGCCGTCTTGTGGGTCAGGCACCGCCTCGTCGCCTGGAACCCTCCAGGAGCATTCCGTCTTTGGCGGAATGTATCCGCCTTCCTCCAGCTCCTTCAGATAGGCTGACGTCATAACTGACGGCAGCCAGTACCTGGAGCCAAGGTCTCCAGTCTCTTCCTCTTCCTCGGCGTCGTCATCATCGTCGGCGGCAGATTCCGCCGCAGCCTCAGAGCTGGTCGCCGCAAGGGATGGGAGGGGAAAGGTCGGAGCAGCGTTGCAGGCGCCGCCGGAGCTGGGGAAGAAGTAGAAACCTCGCCCGCAGCCACGGTGGCAACGGGAGAGGTCATCGGTGCGCCCACGGGCACCGCCGCCGCCGCTGGTGCAGATCCAGATCCAGCGGGGGTCGCTGAGGCCGCAGCCAGCGCCGCCGTCGCCGCCGCATCTTGCTGAGTGCTCGCCATTTGGGGGAGGATGCTTGCTCGTGCTCGCCGGAGTTGAGTACGGGGAGGAGAGGAGCTCGGGAAGGTGAGGAGGCCACGGTGGGTGCGAATGAGGAAGAAGGCAACCTCGGCGTGCCCTTTGGGTATTTATCCCCATGCGCCAAGATCGTGCCCGAGATTGGGGGGGTGACGATTTCCGCCACGTGCCCACGATTTGCACGTCGTGGCAACGGTGTCTGCGGCCCTCGCTCCGATTTCTGTGCGTAGTGGGAAACATCATGACACATGCCCAAGTCCAAACTGTCGTGGACTGCATGACGTCATCCGTCAACATTTGACAGACCAGTCAATTGACAAGACTGGTGCCGGGAAGATTCCTGACAACGGTCAGGCCGTCTTTCCCATGATGGCGGCAAAACGTCCGACTACTTTAGGCGGACCGCCGCTTACTTTCAACTTTGGAATGCTTCAAGCTCTTCAGACGCTTACAAGACAAGACGGACGTTGCCGACAAGAAGAAGACGGCGCCTGAAGAACTCGAACCCTTCCAGGGGCTAATGTTGGGGATATACCTACTAGGGGTATCACCAGCATGGATCAATCCGGCTAGTCCAGGGTGGCCCGCAGTGGTGGTGAAGGCTTTGCCTGCCGGGCGGCCCAGATAGCTGACGACCAAGGAAGGCGGATGCCGGCAAGGAGGAGGCCCAAGACTGAAGCCCATGAAGCCACCAAGACCAAGACGGAAGGCGGCATACTTGCCGGCTAGGTTTAGGACTCCGTATACTTGCTGGATACGTAATCACCTTGTAACCCTAGGTCCAGCCGCCTATATAAGCTGGACCCGGGACGCCTTTAGGCATCGCATCGATCGAATCAATCTACAACCAACTCATTGTAACCTGTACTTCGGCTATTGCCTTATAGTGAGTTATAGCAGCACGTAGGGCTCCGCCACCGCCGTGGAGCCTGAAGCTGGGTAAACTGCCGTGTACAATCCCGACCTCGACGACGTCCACCTTCTTGCGCTATGTTCACCCTCGGCTAGCAAGACCCCGTCTCCTATCCAAGATGCCAATACGACGACAGACGTACAATCCTCTCCGATCCAGTCGCTCCCACGAACAGCTTCTCTCGGCGGCTCGTCCAAGTGCTCCAAGTGTAGCACCTCTATCGGTATCCACACGTACGACGTGGACGCACCGCTCGCTGGACTGCTAGGTCCGCGCGGCGGCAAGGGCGTGGGGAGACGGTGGCTGGGTGGATTTGGTGCGGAAATGGGCAACCCTAAAGCGTCCAGCCTCCCCTCCTTATATAGACCTCCCCATATTGGGCTGCCTCAACCGAAGCCCATTCTGGAGTCTATTTCATCCCAACTCGGATCCAATCCGAATTATGCCTTCACAACCTTAAGTGTGTGACCCTATAGGTTCACGCACGTTTAGACATGACACGAGTACACCTACTCGGCCAATAGTTGGTAGCGGCTTCTAGCAAAACGTGTCAACTCCCAAACGTACATAAAGATCGTATCAGACGAACCATCACAATGTTTATGCCATTCCCTTTGCCTCACGATATTAGGTCAAGCTCCTAGCTCACCACTCTTTCTCGATCCTATGAGCCGGAATCCCTTACTAGGTTAACTATTAACCTTATGTAGCACGGCCATGCATTTCTGGATCTGATCACAAGGGGCCCAGAGAAATATTTCTCTCAAGTAGAGAGGGGCAAATCACATCTTGACTGACCATGCCTCGCAACATGCTTCATGACAAACTCGTAAGCTACCTTTATGGCTACCCTTTCACGGTGTAGCGTTTGATAGCCCCAAAGTAGGTCAATTCACATCTCGAGTACACGCGACAATCTCAGGTCTAGGGACAAAGCAAATACATCGTGTAGAGAGAGATCCAAGAACGTTTGCTTCATTGTCTCAAGGTGGGTCACTCCAACTCTATGTTCATAACATAAGTCCACATTATTAGTTTGACATCTCCATGTCTATACCTTGTGAAACATAGTCATCAACTAATACATGTGCTAGTCTAACATTCAAGTGTGTCCTCACATGAATTTCGACTAGGGACATATTTAGAATAACCATACATGTAATGAGTTTCACACACAAGTCCTCAACTCGCCAATCAATACAAAGACGTTACTCAAGGCACATTATTATAAATGATGGATACATTGAAATATCATCATCTCTATGATTGCCTCTTGGGCATATTTCCTGCAGATTCCAACTCCGGAAGGCATGGCAAAAATCAATGTGGACGCTGCCATCACAAAGAATTCGAACACCACATCCTTTTCAGTGGTTGCTCGAAGTTCTGATGGGCAGTTCCACGGTGCTTCTTCGGTTGTAGTGGAAGGGATCATGGACTCTGAAGCGCTGGAAGCAATGGCATGCAGAGAGGGACTTTCGCTTGCTGCAGACCTTCTTCTAGGTCGTGTAGCATCAGATTGCAGCAACACAGTGCGAAGTATCAGAGGTGATGGGATGGGCTCCTATGGACATGTAATCCCGGAGATCAAGGCAAGATCAAGACTCTTTGATCATGCAGAGTTCGTTCATGAAGGAAGAACGACAAACATCGATGCACACAATCTGACGAGTTCTATTTACCTTACTAGAGGCAGACATGTGTGGTTTCAATCTCCGCCTGATGAAGTTTGTATAGCTTATCAAATCAATAATGAATAAAGGGTGGTGAATTCTAAAAAAAAATTGATCGTTGTAATTTTCAACGTGTGTGCGACTCTTAGAAACGATGTATTTATTTGTTTTTTTTAATTTTACCATATATATTAAACCAGCAAAGAGTACACGATTATATCGATTACAAAAACAATACTAAAAGAGACGAGATCTTCAAGCCCTTTCTTCTTCCATGACACAATCTTGTACTTTTCTGAAGGCAGTCGTAGAACAACGCCGAATACACCAAACCACAGACCTATGAATACAAAAGAAGGTTCTCCCCTTTTAATTTTGAGCCGCAATGCCAAGGTTTTGTGCACGCACGCAGCCATTAAATTAATCAAGCAACATCGGCAAGAGCACCACCACTGATATTTCAGGGACAAATAACCGAACCACTTTGTCGACATCGCTGGGAGCCGAGAGAACGAATCACCATTGACGAAGACGTAGTAGCCGGGATAGATACTGCGAGGACAATTCTCCTCGCGGCAACCATAAGAAACAATCCAAGATTGATCTGGCGAAGCAAGATCTGAAAAACCATATCTAGACAAACTTAATCTTCCAAATCCAACATTGACGTCGGGAAGGAGATCATGTTGTCGAACAAAGCGCGGAAGATCACTTATTGCAGACAAACCCATCTCCATTGACGAAGAAGATAACAACCAAAACCAAGCTCTAATATTAAGGACCTTTGTATAGCGCAATGCGTAGGTCCGAGGTCTCCACCCCTCCTAGTGCCAGAGCGGCAACTAGAGGAGATGAGAACCCGTCAATTCTTAGACGAAGGCGACGATGAAGATGCAGATGGCGCCGGCGGCGACGGCTAGGGTTGAAACCCTAGGCCGTCGCCTCTCTTTCTTTCTTTCCGAGCGCTAACAAATCTTCTAATGTATTTATTTGTTAATGACGATATAATAAGTCATAATGACCATCCTACCGTTAATAATGAAGGGGTACACAGCTATCTCGGCCGTTGTTGTGTTTAAGTTTGGGGAGGAGGTGTACCGAAGCAGAATAGCCCCACAGATAATCAGACCAGGAAAAATCTCATCAGATTTGGTCAATCTGATCAAGCGGCCAGAGACAGCCAATTAACGTACCCACGTACGTACGTACGTGTTTGATAAGATCGGATTCCATGCTCGCACCGTTGCGCGCATACATCGATCCGTCTCCCGCCGCCATGCGACAGATCAAGGGTTGGTCCGACCTCCCGCCGGATCTGCTCCGCGAGATCGCCGGCCGCCTACACGTCGCCGCCGACTTTGTTAGCTTCCACGTTGTCTGCAAGTCATGGCGTCACGCCCCTGACCAGCTCTCCCCGAAAAAGTTGCTGCCCTGGCTTCTCGTGCCGACGAACAGTTCCACCCCGCTCAAGCTCAGATGCGTCTTCTCCAAGTCCAGCTACCGCGTGATGCCGCCGCCCTACCCGCGCCGTACGAACTGGGTGTGCAGCGCCGATGGCTCCACCCTCTGGTACCTTACTGTCAAAGAACTCCGCCCTACCCTCCATGACCCTATCACCGGGGCTGTCACCGACTTGCCTTGCTTCCCGTTCTATTTTCACTTTCATTGGGAGGAGGAAGAGAATGAGAATCCTTGCGGCATTGTCTACGGCGACGGCACCACCTTTCTCTACGTCACCTCATGTGTTGGCGGCACCGCCATGTTCCAGGCGGCGCTCCTCCGTCCCGGCGAAGCTGAGTGGACGCTCTTCGACAGGATCTTTGAAACCAACCGCAGGCAGGGTGAGTTCCGCGTCGCATACCATAGCGGCAGGATACTGGTCACCGCGGAGTCGATCATCTGTCGCCTCATCGCGACGGACGGCGGCCGCGACGTGCTGCTCCCCAGGCCATGGACGTTGCTGCACAGCTGCTCGGATCGGTACAGCTACATCCTGGAGTCCCACGGCGAGCTGTTGTGGGTGTCCGTCCATGGCAGGTGGTTTATCTCTTGCCATACATCCACTCAAAAAAGCCTCTCGGTGTCGGTGGCGGTGCACGCGCTAGAGCAAGCCACGGCGCCCAAGAAGGTGCAGTGGGTGAGGAAAGAAGCACATTGCGTGGATGGTCAGGTTCTGTTCCTGGGTGGCCAAATAGCTTTGCCGTCGATGCTTCGCTGTTGGGTGGCCAAGACGGTTGCGCCTACTTCGTCTACCACCTTGCGTATCCTGGGGAGTTCGGCGTGTTCAGGTACAGTTTCGTCGACGGCAAATCCAAGTTCATCGAGCCGCTGCCTCAAGGACGGAACAACTACAATTGCCCCTGGCTCGTGCCCCAGCCAACCATTGCTCCAGTTCATGTACAATCTACTAAAAAATTATCTCAAGTTGATTTCTCTTTTCGTTAACGAATTCATTCACTTATTTGCATTATCTAACTGAACAATCATCAGTATAATAATAGTGTAAAATCTCAACTCAAATTAAACACAGCAACGGACGAAGTGCTAACAAAATTACATTGATTATCTTGAATCAGGAAATAATTAGGAGGAAGCTGGAGGCTAAAAAACTGAAGAAGCAGCAGAGGATACCTCCATTTACTACTAGCCAACCACGCATCTTTCACATTGAGAGACATTACGAGCATCGTTTCAAAGTGTTAGTACATAATCTACCTCTCAAACTGAAGAACTCCCAGTTGCAGCTCTTTTTTTGACGGAAAAGGCAGTCTAGCCTGCTTTTCATTCAATTAGAAGAGTGTACAGGAGTACAAAGGGTAAAAAAAGAACAGAAGCTACAAAAAAGAAGAAAGTCTACAGCGAGCTAACTGTAGACTGCAAAAAACAAGGGCAACCAGCTAGTCAGGTTCCCTTGGTCTAAACAGCAGGACCGTAGCATTGGTCTTCCCAGCGTTTTTCCAGCATCGAGCTTCTTCTAAAATACCCAGAAAAATGCGATTGAGAGGTTCTGCTTTGTTGTTAAAAATTCGGGCGTTTCTTTCTTTCCAAATTGACCACCAAGTTAGATGTGCTACAGCAGTCCAGCTTTTCTTCATCGTATTGGGCAGCCGTTGATGAGCAGACCAAAGCCAGGCCTCCAAACTGACAGTGTTGGTCGTAGGAACCAGATAATTGGGCAGAGCAGCTGTGTGGATGATCTTCTGCCAAAGCCTAATGATGACAGGGCAGGAGGTAAGAAGGTGCAGTGCGGTTTCAGGCTCGCTGAGGCAGAAAACGCAAGCTGCATTGTGAGGCCAGCCCTTCTTTTGAAGACAGTCAGCAGTGTGGCATTTGTCGAGGATCGCCAGCCAACCAAAGACGCGGCATTTGAGCGGTGCTCCGCTGGTCCAGACAATATCTTTGAAGCACGAGCGGATGGAGCCTTCAAACTGCATGTCATAGGCAGAAGTGGCACTGTATTTACCATTAGTTGTCCAGAGCCAGGTGATCGTGTCTGGCGTGTCGTGCTGCAGCTGCACTTCATTTAACATTTCGCAAAGCTGGAGGAATTGGCGGAGAGCAGCAGCGGAGAGGTTCTGCTTGAAATGTCTCATCCACTTGTTGCCAGTGATGGCCTGAGCAACGGAGAGGTTACGCTTGGTACAGCATTTGAATAGATCAGGTGCAAAACTTGCAAGGCTGCAGTGCTCAGCAGTCTAGGGATCGTGCCAAAAGTTGATCTTTTGCCCATTTCCAAGATTGAATCTGACAGCAGAGTTGAACAAGCTTTTGGCACGGTCGTCCATTCCAAGAGGCAGCCCAGTCCAGGATTTTTCAGTGTCAGCCCAAGAGAGCCACAGCCATCTCACCCGCAGAGCGGTAGCCTTCCGTTGCAGGTCAGTAATACCCAACCCTCCAAACACAGTTGGCCGACAGATTACATCCCACCTCACGAGACAGCGCCCACCGGTGGCCAGCTCGTCGTTGCACCAGAGGAAGCCACGACGCAACTTATCGATTGCTTTGATTAGCCAAGCCGGCGGGTCGATCACTAGTAGCTGATAAATGCTCATTGCCGATAGCACATGTTTGACAAGGAGCAACCTAGCATCAAGTGAAAAACCACCCTTGTTCCAGCCTTTGACCTTGCTCGCAAGCTTGTCAAGGTATGGCTGCAAGTCACCTTTGCGAAGCCGCTGGTCAGATAGAGGCAGTCCAAGATATTTGCAAGGGAAGCTCTGAATTGGGCAATCAAGAATGGCGGCAAGCGCGGCAGTGTCAATGTGCGAGCACTGAATGGGTATGATGGAGCTTTTCTCAAAAATTGTTAGCAAGCCAGATGCCTCCCCGAAGCATTGCATGAGCAACTTGATAGAGTGTAGTTCCTCTTGATCAGGCTCGGCAAAAATGACTACATCATCAGCATACATAGATATTCGATTCTTGGCTTGAAGAAGTGCATTGGTTTTCAGGGCACCCAGACGGTCAGCAAAGGCAAAAAGCTCAGCCAATATGTCAGTGGCGATGACAAAGAGTTGGGGTGAAAGCGGATCACCTTGCCGCAGTCCTCGCCTGTGATAGATAAAATCAGAGGGTTCCCCATTGACAGTGATTTGGGTGGACGCGGTGAACAGCAAGCAGGCGATCCAGTCTCTCCATTTTTGCCCAAAACCCTTTGCTTCAAGTACCTCGAGCAGGAATTCCCAGGAGATGGAGTCAAAGGCCTTCTGCAGGTCTAGCTTAACCAAGAGCGTCGGACACTTTTTCTGTCTGAACAGCTTCGCTTGAGCCCGAACAAAAACAAAGTTATCGTGGATAGCACGATCTTTGATGAAAGCACTCTGGCAAGGGTTAACAAGCTCGTGCATTCTGTTGCATAGCCGCAGAGCTAAGATTTTGGTGAACAGCTTCGCAAAAATGTGGATCAGGCTAATGGGTCTGAATTCACTAGGTTTAGCAGCATCAGGGGACTTGAGCAGCAGAATCATGATGGCTGAGTTGAGGAGGTTGAGGTTGCGGGATGTACAGCATTCAAGAGCACCAATGGCACGCATAACATCAAATTTGATGATGTGCCAACACGTTTTATAGAACAGGGCGGAGAAACCATCACTGCCAGGAGCTTTGTCAGAGGGTAGATCCATGATGGCAGACCGAACTTCATCAGCTGTGATGGTGGCTTCGAGCTCAGACAGTTCTACAGGCTCAATACCTAAGAGAGCAAGGTTGAGAGAATGCTGCCGCGGTCGAGCCTCACCAATGAGTTTGTGGAAAAAGTCCCAGACAGCATCAATCTTGTCCTGCTGGTCAGTGTGCACATGACCATTATATTCAATGCGAGGAATGAAGCTCTTGCGCCTGCGTGTGTTTGCTTTAGCGTGGAAGAACCTTGTACTGGCGTCACCCTCCTTCAGCCACTGGATGCGAGATCGCTGGTGCCATTGGGTTCTCTGGATAGCCTCAATACACAGCCTGTTCATTTTTAACATGGATCTGAACTGTCTCTCCTCATCTGTCAGCTGCCTGCTATCCATGGCCTGGTCCAGTTTAAAGATGAGCTCACTGGTAATGGCAGCACGCAGCTCCAAGTCAGAGGTGAACTGGGCACTCCACTTGGATAAGGCCTGAGCAGTGGAAGTGAGCTTGACATGCAAATTGATGAAGGGATCGACATGGTACGGTGTGGAATTCCAGGCCGCAAGCACCACCTCCAAGAAATCCTCTCTAGAGACCCAAGAATGCTCAAACCGAAACCTGCGCACATGCTTGAAGCCAGCATCAGAACTAAGCAAAATGGGGCAGTGGTCCGAGACCTCTGATGAAATAGCCTGAAGAATGCAGCCAGGGAATGCAGCATCCCAATCCTGGTTGTAAAGGACCCTGTCAAGCTTGACCATGGTGGCAGCTCTCTGTTCATTGCTCCAGGTGTACCTCCTACCATGAAGGTAGAGGTCTTTTAGCTGCAGATCATTGATGAACTTGCGGAACCTGGCCATATTTCTCCTGTTCAAGTTCATGTTATTCTTGTCACTGGCTTTAACAATCATGTTGAAATCCCCAGCAATTAAGGTTGCGGTTGCCTGCGGAAGATCAGCAGCAATCTTTGCCTGCAGATCCTGGAGGAAGAGAGGCTTGTCTGGGTCAGATTGGGGGCCGTAAACAACCAGCAGGTTCAGGTTGGTGTGGGAGTGAGATAGCAGACCATGGACAGCTACAGACCAAGGCGATAGCAGTTTTACTGAACACTGAAAATCAGCTGGGATCCAAGCAACCAGGATGCCTCCACGGGTACCATCAGCGGGAGCATAGCAGAAATCAGAGAATTGAGGACCACAGCATTGCTTAACAATGTTAATATCGATCACTTGCAACTTGGTTTCTTGGAGACAGACAACAGATACATTATGTTTCCTGATAACAGCGTACACTACACTTCTACGAACAGGATCGTTGAGACCTCTAACATTCCATATCAGAAAGTTGCAATTCATTGACTAACTGGATCGACGCACAAATCAGCACAGACTTACTGCACAGGAGGAACCAGCTGCTCCGTAGCCGCCGTGGCCCTGCGCCGCCCACGAGCTCCCTTGGCGAGGAAGGTTAGCCTGCCCATCTGGGCGCTGGAGAGTGGCGAGTCCAGCGCCGTCTGGAACTGCTGGAGAGTGTCGTCGTCGGATTCTTCCCCTTTCTCGGTGATGGCGAGGCCGCGCTTGGAGATGATGAGCTTGCGCGCCGCCCGCATGGTCGCGTTTCCGCCGCCCGTCACCGCCTGCTTGCGGTTCTGCACACGGTGGCTCCGGCGGGTGGCGGTCGTCTGCTTGCTCCTTGTGCGCCGCGGCGGCCCTGGCGGGGTGTGCTGCGAGGCAGGGGTAGGGATGACGCCGGGCGTGATGGGCTGCATCAGGCTTGACAGTAGGTCAGAGGTGGAGATGTGGGCTGGGCCGCTAGCTGCAGGCCCACGGGGCGAGGACGGCGCGGCGTCCAGGTCAGATTGGGCCTGGTGGCCCAAAGCTGGCCCACCAACGCCCTGCTGGAGACAGCTTTGAACCGGCGTACTGAACCCGTCTGCGTCCTGCTCGTCAGCAGTGTCGTGGAGCTGGAGCACGCGGGTGCAGCCTTCAGTGCACGCAGAAGGCTGCAGAGTGTCGACATCCGTGGTGGCAGGCCCTACGTCCACCAGACTGATGGACGCAGCACCGGAGGGCTGCGGGACAGGCAGGCCCTGCCCCAACAATCCCGAAGTGGGAAGGTGCAGTGCTTCCGCAAGATCAGCCACAGGGTCTGCGTCCCCAAGCAGTTGCTTGTTCGGGGAGTGGGGCGGCATTGGAGTGTTGACCACGGGAGTAGCAGCAGACTCGGTAGCACGTGCCGGCGCGACGGCAAACTGCACGCCGTGTGTCGCGGCTGTCACGGCGTCGGGCACGCCATTAGGGCCTGGTGCGGCGGTCACCATTGCACTGCCGGCGAGGGGCGGAGCAGCGAGGGGCACGACGAGCACATCGGACGAGGCGAGGCCCTGGCGACGCCATCCGTCACGTTGGCGGCGCGGGCGGTGCTGGCCGGCGGCCGCACCCGTGGAGGTGGCCTCCAAGCGCTGGTGCCAAACATCGTCTGCCACCCCATGCGTCCACGGATGAACTTGCTCCTCCTCCAGCATGTCATCGTCGTTGTTGTCGTCGAAGCCGTCTCCGTCATGATCATTCCGGCGAGCACGCGCAGCAGGGGCCGGCCTAATGAAGGTCGACGAGTCGAGGTGGACGAGCGCGGTCGTGCTGAGCACCCGCGGAGGCCGCTCGCTGAGATGGGCCTTGGAGAGCGGGTCGGCGCAGGGCGCAGGCTCATGGAGGTCGATGATGACCTCCGTAGGGACGTTCTCAAGGTGCTCGACCCAGGCCTCGACAACGTAGTAGGAGAGGTCGAGCTTGCCGAGGTTCTCGCCGGCAACCGTGTGGATGAGGCAGCCGGGGAGGGCACGCTGCACGGTGGAAAGTGCCCAGGCCTGCGGCGCGAGCTGCTCGATGAAGAGGCGCACATTGTACCTATACTTCTTCAGCGTGGCGAAGGTGAGGCGATTCCAGCGCTTGATGAGGATGGGCGTCCCTCGGAAGTGGAAGATGGAACGCGAGGCAACCATGTCGTAGCAGCGAGTGTCGGCGAAGCGGGCGAAGAACATCCCTGGCTGCCGGAGTGAAATCTGCACGGCATCAGCAGGCAGATCCGGGAAATCCTGCAGCAAACCTTCGTGGACGTGCCCTGGTGCAAGGCGCGGCTGGGAGCCGACCACGACGAAGACAAGCGCAGAACGGCGCAGCACCATCTCCTCGGCCGCCATCTCCTGCGTCAGCTCCAACGCCACCTTAGTACGCAGAGCCCGCCGCACGAAGCCGAACTCGCCACCATGGTGGGAATGGATCGGACGCGGGCGGAGGCGGGAGCGGCGGCGGGGTGGGGGTGTCGGTGGCGGGTACGGCAGATGGGGAGCTGGCGGGGAAGACGAGGCGAGAGTGGACAGGTTGGCGAGTGAGGTCGGGGTGGCCGGGCGGGAAGGTAAGGCGCGAGCGCACCGCCGGCTTAGGAGGACGGCGGCGGTGTGGAGGTAGTGGAGGCAGGGGCACGCGAGGAAGGTGGCGAGTAGGGCACTTCTTGGCGGGGTGGCCGGCGTCAAGGCAGTGGATGCAGCGCGCTTCGTTGGTGCAGTGCCGGACGACGTGTTCCGATGAGAAGCACCGGAAGCAGCGGCCGTAGAGCTCTTCTTTAAAGGCCTCCGAAGCTGAGAGCCGTTGGCCGCCATTAATGGCCTCCTCCAAAGATGGCAAAGGAGCGGGGCGACGGCCGCGCTTGTACCGAACCTCTTGCCACTCTGATGAAACAACGTCAATCGACGCGCGCGGGTCCACCACAATGCTCTGGATCGAACGCCTCGCGGGATGGGCATCAGCGGCCGGCGCAGGCGCGGCAGGGGGCATTGAAGGGGGCGGCGGCTGACGGGCTGCCATGTCGGCATAGGAGGGGGAGGCATTGAAGCTTGAGGCAGGGGTGGGTGGAGCTGAGAAGTGGAGGTGGTCTGCAGAGTCAGGGGAGTGAAGGCTTGGGGAGCCGCGGCTGGCGGGGGATCGCGGCGAGGTGCGGCGGGCCACGGTCATGGCAGCGGAGGGGGTGCGCCGTGGCCGAGGTGGCCACCGGCGGCGAGGGTGGGGTGGGAGAGGCTAGCTAACCCGAGAGGGGTGTTTAAACAGCCAATAGTTTTTTGAAACAATGAAGAATACTCACCAAGATACTGTTTGACTCCAGTTGCAGCTCTTCTTCGGCAAGCACGGCAAAGTGTCCAGCATCAAGATAATCTACCAACACAAGAACGCCAAGATTTTGCACGGCATTGGCATCGTCAGAATGGCGACGATGCATGCCCATCAGGACGATGCTCTCGCTGCTCTTGATGGGTTGGATTTTGATGGATGTAGCCTCGAGGCTATCTTGGTCAACAACAGGCAGCGACTATATTCTTGGCCATTCCTGGTAAAAAACCTTTCATTCTTCTAATTTGTGTGCTCTTACATTTGTCTTGAAATTTCTGTGTGTAGCCACAGTGACCAAATTGATGGAAAAATAAAGTAGACTTGGATTTTTTTTTTGCACGTTGGCATTTTAAGAACGGCGGTGCTAAAGAGGAGGCGCTAGGAAAGGAATCCCACTTGTTTCGGCGGTTATAACCATAACATAAGCATAGTCCATAGCTAGGAGCTGGCGCCACAACAGTCTCGAGATGGCTGGCGCTGACCCGACGAGGACGTCGTGGCCGGAGGTAGTGGGCATCCCGGCGACGCCGGCTGTGATGAAGATCGCCCACGACAGGTCCGACGTCACGGTGGAGGTGCTCCCGGACGGCATCAAGGTGTCCAGGGGGTTCAACCCCAAGAGCGTCCGCGTCTTCATCAACGCCAAGGAGTCCCAGGGCCTCGTTGTCAAGACCCCCGTCATCGGCTAGCGTGTTCTGTTCCCCAGCAGACCATGAATAATACCGTGCACATCGTGTATTCGATAATTCAGAAGCATCATGTAGCTTGCACGCATGCTTAGTCAAGCACTCCATTTGATCGGCTTAACAAGCTTTGGCTATGTTTTACTGCATTTCTTTCCTGAACATTTGGGATTCAGCAACTCATTTGTGTAAGTTCACGTGCAGTCTCGCAGCCTTACGAACATTATTGTTGATCACTCTTTCAAGCTTAGTATCAGATACCAAACAGTGAGCAACATCAAACGTTACAACAAAACGTAACAGGAAAGGAAACAACATTTAGCGTAATTCCAAGTTCAATTCATATGCTGCTGTCATTATCCAACACAAATTAAACCGCACGAGCTAATCATGTACTACAGAGGATGAAAAAAACTCTCAGTACAGACTACAAAGCTAACCATCAGTCAACTCTCTGACCATCAGTGGTTAATATCCAGGCGTGTTCTATCTGTCCTGGGAAACAGATATCGGCAATGGATTCGGGCCGGCATAGCTAAGCTCGACTTTTTGAGGCAGAAGGTAGTAACAAATGGACAACTCCTCGAATATTCTCTTCAGCTCCATGACAAGCTCGGATCTCCTGATGTTCTTCTCCCGGATATTCTGGAAGTTCATCGTGTGCTGAGCAGACAAGGACATGTTGATCTTGTTCACGTCCAAGATGTCCTTCAAGTTTACTGTGTGGATTGGTTGCCAGTGTGTTGGTTTGCTCTCCAAATACCTGAAAACCCAAAGAATCAGTGGCAATTGATAACATGGAAGAAACAGAAATAAAGACAAGTTCAAATAACTCATTTGGTTGCTCATATCATATGCAGATCTGTGTGTTCATGAAGATCTGTGTATTCATTCATGAACGACTACACACATCTGAAAGTGAAGTTGAAAGCATTGGCGGTAGATTTTTTAAACAATGCTCAGAATAAAATGTGATACATTAAACAAGGAGAAAGCTTAAGGATTTACCCTTTAATTCTGGATTTCAAAGCTCCAATGCTGGCAACTGACGTTGAAACGTCAATAGCAAAGTCCACGGTGTCATACATGTTCGGGCTTCGGTAAAAATTGCTGATTGGCTTCGTCGACAAAACAGAGTTTGGATAATATACCTTCTCATTGTCATTCTTCAAGAGAACAGTGGTCAATATATTCATTTCTTCAACAGTCATCTATTATCAGTAGAGAGTGTCAGCGTCAAAAGTTAGCATCAGGAGATCAGTCAAAAGGGAACTGAGGACAGAGCAGTCTAGAACTGACCTGAATTCCGTCAATGACACAGCGGTCACCAACATCAAAGGGATGCATGATGAATACAAATATGAGGGCCTCAAATACAGTCTTGCATGCATTTCCAATATGAATACCACAACAAGAAGCTGGGATGAAATGACAACAAGGACCTTGGTTGTCGCAATGCCCATCAACAATAGAGTGATAATGGTGATTATAACAATAACCACAACTCTCATGAGGTTGTGGAGTTGGCTAACTGCAGTTTTTGTGTCATTCAGAGAATGTGCTAGTGATTTGCGGTCGAGGTATGCTTTAACCTGGAGTGAAAAATAATCAAGCAAGGAACATAGCAATCAAATATACATATATGCATCCAAATTTACCAAACACACATCATGAAGACGATGATTTCCCAGGAAAACAAATAACTTGTTATGCTAAACAAACTACAGAATTATGACTCAGGCATGTTTTTGGATGCTGAACTTCAAATTTCCCTATCCTTCCCCACCCCTTTCCTTTCCTTTGTTTTTGGATGCTGAACTTCGATTTTTCTGTCGTTATGTTATTGTGATATAAATAGTGAACCCAATTACCTGCGGGCGTATAGGAAAAAAACTACTCCAACTATAAATTACAACTAAAATGCAGAACACACATTGAATGAACTTACATAACTGAGGATAAATGCACCTTACAAACTTCTGAAGTAAATTATAAGAAAAAACTGTGATTGTATTTGAGATTTTCATTACCACCCAAGTTTTGAGAGCAGATTTTTTATCTTCCCCGTCTCTGATGCCCCTTCAAACATTGGAAGCACCAAGGCTACCTCCTCCTTGCTGAAAAATCTCAGCAAATCTATCTCCTCAATGTGCCTGCACAAATTAACAGTGGTGAGTGACAGATATAGAAATATGTCTTCAGAGAAGAATGTATAGTCGTAATCCTCACTTGTAGCCAGGCCTTGCAACATTTTTGAAATGGCATTTGCGGCTACCTTTGCCTCCCACTCACTATTGATCTCCTTATCTTTTTGTTCCGTGTCATCAAACTCATCAAAGCTCTCAATACTTTGAGAAATCGTTGAAAGCTTAGAGCTTCGGATCGCGGAGACGAGCCCTTTCATGGTCCAAGCTGAGATCCTCTCCTGCCTCATCATCCTGAGCTTGGCAACATCGATGACCTTGGGCGTTCCTTTCTCCTCCTTTGTGGCCTTGCTTAAGCTCAACCTTGCACTGGGCTCCCGCCCAATATTCTCCGCCATTTCCATCAACGGAGGGCCGGACAGAGCCTGCAGCACATACTGGTGAAACAAGCTCTCCTGGATCCGATCAAAGAAGGCCTTCCGGTGGAACGACGACGCGATGGACTTCATGATGAACGTCTTGATGAGCCAGATAAACGACGCGATGAGCACGGAGGCGAGGAACCTGGAGACGTAGTTGAGGATGGCGGCCGTCTTGGCCGGCCGCCCCAGGTCGCGGTCGAAGAGCTGCGACCAGGCGACGAGCACGAGCCCCACCCAGATGCAGGCCTGCACGCTCCGCTTGAGGCCGAAGACGAAGTAGAGCACCTTGTTGCGGAGCAGGAAGTTGCGCTCGATGAGGAAGACGGCGAGCGCGATGAGCCAGTGGCTGACGAGGTGGCCGGAGAAGACGGCGATGACCATGACGCACCACTTCCAGATCTCCAGGCCCCAGACGGAGCGGCCCTTGAGCGGTCGTAAGACGAGGCTGACGACGAGCAGGCCAGGAAGGCGAGGAGCACGGCGAGCTCCAGGGAGAGGCAGGCGCGGCGGCGGCACTTGGCGGCCGAGGCGTGGGTCGGGTGGGGTCTTTGTTGCGGAAGACTTCGTCGTCGTCGTCGGCGTCGGCGGGGGTGTGCGGGGTGGAGGCTGCCGCGCGGGGGGTTTGGGTGGTGGAGGGGTGGGCCGGGGAGGGGACGGTGGGGGTGGAGGGGGCGGGCGGGGTGGGCGGCTCGACGAAGCGGGATTTGGGCTTGGAGATTGAGGAGCGGCGGCGGAGGAGCGCGGCTGAGGCGGGGGGAGGGGTGGGCGCGAGGGGCTCGAGGAGGCCTGGGGCGGCGGCTTGTCGGGGTTCGGGAGAGGCGGGCGGTGGGCATGGGGGCTCGAGGTCGGCGGCGGCGGCTTCTCGGGGTTTTGGGGGGTTTTGGGCGGCTCCGCCGTGGGCTTCGGCGGATGCTGCTGGGGTGAGGGCTGGGGATTGTCGGGCGGCATGAGGAGGACGACGTCGCCATTGGCGACGGCGGCCGGCTTCGCGCTGGGTTTCGGGGGATCCATCGGCGCCCGCCGGCGGCGGCGCGCGCGTCGTGGACGCAGCGGCGGGTTGATGAGCTAGGGGTTGGGCTCTAGGCGGGGAGGAAGCAGGGCGGCGGCGGCGGAAGGAGTGGCGGGATGGGGGCGTGGTATGGTACTGGCAGTGGATGGAAGTGATGGCCTGACGCTCTGACGGAGCCGTGAGGGAACTGGAAGGCGGACGGGCGGTGGCCGTTTTCGAAATTCCGGCAAAAGAAAAGGGAGGGAGGAGAGGCAGCTAGCTGGTGCGCACCTTGCCTGGCCGCGCCGGTTTCTCAGGTCCGGTCCGATGCCCCGACCGTTCGTCAGCAGTACTCCAGTCTCCGGTATATATAATTTTCGGTTCACATCTTTGCCTAGGTCTCACGCCTCCGTTTGTTGTTTTTTTTTTTGCCAAATATGACCTTTTGCTAAAACTAATGCACATCTGACCCTTTCGCTGAAATATTATCAAATATGGAGCTGAAACTTCATCCGGCGTTATCAGGCCGAACCCAGGCTGCTAAGGGGCACCGGTGGAAAGGAAAACACGCGAAAGAACGCTTATCCCCCCCCCCCCCCCCCGCGTCAGTGAGTCAGCGAAAAGACGAGTGAACCTCCGTCGTCCTCGTCGCCCAGTTAATGGCCTACCGCCGGTTAGCCGACGCGGGAGCTTCTGGATGCCGAGGAGGATGGGCTCTGGCTCGTCATCTTCGTCGGCATCGGCGTCGCGCTCCTCTGGCTCGGCGCCGACGACGCCCTACAGCGCGCCGCTTGCCCATGTCAAGGATGAGCCAGAGGAGGTTTCGCGCATAGGTTCGCGCGGCGACGGCAACCTCGCCATCAACGAGCGCCGTGCGGCCTCGCCGCCCGCGGCCACATCCGATTCGTCAAGTCCAAGACGGAGCCCGGTACCGGCGGCTCTTCGTCCAGGAAACCGAAGAAGGAGATCGCGGCGTGGTCGGCAACGCACGAGTACGTCAGGTCGGCGCTGAAGATATAGGCATCGGACGACTCGGAGGAGTTCCCCGGCCAGGTGCTCGCCTTGGTCAACTCCCTCAACGACGTGCCTCCGGCGGACCAGAGCTTCGTGCTCGCCTGATCGAGGGGCGAGCATGAACGGGAGGAGGCGGACCGCCATCGTCGTCTTCTGGAGCGCGCCACACACCCTCAGGCTCGCTTCGACCGCAGCGTCATCATCATCAATGACAGCGACGAGGAGGACGGGCCGAGCCAGTGGCGCGGCGGCGACGACGGGCAGGATGCAGCCGAGCGACGGCGACGTGTTCTACAGCCAGCTGGACATGAACTAGGCCGTTTTTCTTCCTTTTTTAGTTGTTTTTTTAAAATCTTGCATGAACTTTGCTAGATATGTATGAATTTTGCCTATATATGTATGAATTTGGCATATATATATGTATGAATTCCGCCTATTGTTTTAAATATTTCGCCGAATCTGTTGGGGTCGCGATTGAGAACCATCGCTTCTCAAGCCGAAAAATAACGCTGGCGGCACCCAGACGGCCCCATATGTTATTACTTTCGACTAGGGCCATTTCAAAAATACCCGTTTGTTCCGTTAGCTTTGCCTTCCTCTCCCAAGTCAAGTCAAAGGCTCAGAATATAAAGAAAATGTTAGCTCCGCTGCTCCGGCCCTAGTTTGAATGAAAGACATGGACGTTGATGACACTTGTGTCGTGCGTTGCTCTCCTAGTACGCGTGTTCCTCTCCTGCGTGAGTTGAGGCCACGTTGTCTTCACTCTTGAGCCTTTTTTTTTAGGTTAAATTGAGGGCAGCTTTGTCATCCTGTTTTCGTTTGCTCGATCATTTTCTCTAGTGTGTGGGGTTACTTTAAAAAAATAAAAAAGTGGAAACAGTTGATCAATCTTTCGATCGCAAGAAGAAGCAATGTCTGCCGTGAGTGAGCATGGAATCCCTTGTGTACGTGTAGTGTAGGTACATCCTACCATCTTCTGAGGTCGATACCTTCTTGCAGGCCATAGGGGATCGAGGAATACGTAACGAATACCCATTGGCCGATCCACCGAACAAGGCGGCCGCCGTCGTGTCCGACAAGATCAGCTTGGGCGATCGAGCTACGTCCGTCCGGAAGGCTTATCTCTGCTCCACGCCGCACATACCGGGGGCTGCACGTGTGTAGAACGTGCTCGCTTATCATACATCGATCCATGGAGTATCAAACGGAACAAGTGCACCACGATATCTTGGCAGCAAAAAACCGAGCGCCGCCGTGGGCGAAGCGAGGAGCGGCGCCCCGGGTCTCGAGTGTCACCAGCTAGCTAGCTAGGCCGCCGGGGAACATGGCAGCGTCAACATGGGACTATGTTTTTTTTAGAAACCAGACAAAAGATTTGTCTTTTATATTGATATAGGAGAAACAAACTTGACACGGCCAAGATCAAAATGAAAAAAAAGTCATACATGACAGGGCGTACTAGACGAAATAAAAGTAGCCCCGCGAGAATCCAAATCATCCTACTCCGTCTAATCTCTTAGAAAGATATATCGTCATATCTTCAAAACGCTACTACGCGGCGCGATCTGGGATCGGAAAGCAGATCAGGCGGAGACGTCAAGCGTCGTCGGTGGCGGGAAATCGCTTCCCCCTGGGCCAGCAAGGTCAATCAAAGCTTCATCCGCTGCCGTCATGGACGGGAAGTTCAGCCTGAAGAGGGTCCTCAACCCGTTGATTGCCGAATCAGAGAACGGAGCCTTCTTGCAGGTGTTCGCGAATTCTTTCGTAGCCTCCACCAGAGGCATATCTCCAAAGTCGAGCCCCATTTTCTTGTGGAGGACACGCTGCGCTTTGCCGACCGCTGGGAGTTGAGGCTTCGCCGCGAGCCTGCTGCTGCGACGGTCGGGGGCGGGCAGGGCCGCATCAGCACGTGGCATTGACGGAATAGGCGTGGGCAGCAGCGGCACAACCAGCAGGCTGAACAGATCCGCGACACAGCGTATCACAATGCCTGATGAGGGAGCAGTACCAGTAGCGTCAGCAGCATCATCATCGTCACTGTCGTCATCAGTATCGACATCGAGGAGGTTTCCAATCGTAGCAGCCTCCGCATCAGCGTCAATGACGTCCACGACGGGCTGAAACTCCCTCCTCGCCAAGTCGACGTCGTTATCAAGGCCGTCTTCGTGCGCCACCTCCGTCCAGCAGCATCACCTGCTGATCCAGCTCGGCGAGGCATGGCAGGAGCTGCTCCATCTCCCCGTCTACATCCTCAGCCTCATCATCCTCACTGAAAAATCCTCCGTCGCACAGCGCGTCGCCAGCCGAGGTCAACACCATGGTGAGGTCCGTACCCGGAGAAAGCAGTGGGTCATGGCCGTCAGCAATGGGGAGCACGCCAAAGATGGCTCCCTTGTCATAGCTGGTGACAGGAGCATATGCACGTCCAGCCCAATCGCATCGTGGTCGCCGTCCTCTCCTTGCATTAGCAGCAGCCCTAGGCCGGCCCTCTCGTTCTCCTCTGAGAGTGCCTCGTCCACACTCATCATGTAGCACTTGTCTCTGGCCAGCACCACACACACGTCCATCGCCGGGCGAGCCATAACCACGTCCGCGAACGAGCGAAGTGGGCTGACAGGCGCCGCACGCCCGACGTGCATGGGGGAAGTAGGCACGGGCGGAAGGCCGAACACGTGCTCCAGAGGGCGCCGCGCAGCCGAGCCAGTGTCGTTCATGTCCGTGAGAGGCAGTGGAGGGAGCACGGGCGGGTTGGAGGCGGGCAGCGGCGGGAGAAGCGTAGGTCCGGCCTCACTCACGAAGGGATTCGCGGCAACAAGAGCCCACGACAGGGCCCCAGGCACGGTTGGGGAGGAGGCCGGCCGATGTGGAGGAAGGCAAGCAGTGGAGGGCTTGATGGTCTTCTTGGCGAGCCGGAGTGGGCAGTCCCTTTCCCGGTGGCCAGAGAGGTTGCAGGTGAGGCACCTAATTTTGTCGCGGCAGCCGGAGGAGCGGTGGTGACGAATTGGAGCGAGACAACGAGAGCAGAGCCCCTTCGTGCGCCTTTTGAAGCGGAGAGCGGCCGCTTCGTCTCGCGCGGAGCGCGACATGGGGAGGACGCGACAGGCGCGGAGTGAGGTGACCAGCTCCCAGTCCGGCTCCGGAGAGGCGCCCCTCAAGCCACCCGCCATCGAAGAGGCCGGGGCACCCGTCGCCGGAGATGGAGGGGACGGACGACGGTACACAACACGAAGGCGTGGAGCAGGGGAGGATGGCTCGGCCTGAAGTCGAGGAGCAGGGATGTCGAATCGGACGGAGTGGCGAGCGTGTGGAGGTGCAAGGGCAGTGAAAAACGGTGCGGTGCGTAGGATGCCAGCCGGGGCCGCCTTAATCGCCGAGGACGGTGGGCAGCCCGCGCGGCGCCAGGCGTCGCAGTCCGTAGGGGATGGCGCGTCGAGGTCGAAGTCGAGGTCGAGGGAGCCCTCAACGATGCACGCCGGCGGAGAGGAGAGAGGCAGCTGTCCCGATCCAGAGCTGCAGGCGTGGCCATGGCCTGGGGCCCCCCTGCTGAGGAAGGCGTGCGTGAAGCCTGGGGCAGAGATGCAGGTGCTGGAGGCGGGCGATGCGGGCTGTAGAGGCGTCGAACGACCATATTTGCATTGCAGGCGGACGTCGGCGGCGCCACCACAACAGGCACGAGCAGGTGCAGCGGGACGGAGCCCAGCGTGGGGAGTGGCTTCCACGAGCCACAGGAGGACATCGACCCCGGATGCATGAGAAGGCGAGTTTCCCCGACGCGAATTGATCCCGGGGGCGCGGCGCAGCAGGAGCCGAGTCGGCGGTGAGCGGAGACAGGCCCGTAGACGACGCAGAGCGCGAGGTCGATGCAGAGGACCGGCTCGCCGGCCGAGCGAGGAGAGCGTTGACGTCGATGGCAGCGGCCACGCCAGATCGAGATCCAAAATGCCGATGCCCGAAGCCGAGAAACGCCGGTCTAAAACCCGGTGGGATGGTGGCAAGGGGTGGTGGGGGTGATTTAGGGTGGCGGCGTGGTTGGAGGGGGCTTGGGGGGCCGGTGGCGGCCGGCCGCGCGGGCGGTCGCCCGGCGCGTCGCGGCAGCTAGGGGAGCCCATTCAGCGAGACTACTTCCCAACATGGGACTATGGGTAGGTACAACGATGCGGCGGACGGAAAAAAGAATCGCAACCACTCCACGGCGCCGGTGACGGTACGGTGCCTGCCCTTCCGAAAGCGCTCAGGTGGCTGGTGCGGGTCAGTGGTTCGGGCTTCGTGGCAGCCGTGGTGGGCGCTCGTGCTGATGTGCAGAGGTATCGTGGCGGATGAGCTCCGGCGCGGCTGCTGCAGAGGGCTGACGATGAGCACGTCGCGGCACGGTAATCTGGTGTTTCACTAATCGGCCGGCCGGCTCTCTCTTCTCTAAACAAAGGGCTATCGGCCGGTGACCTCATTTTTCCTTAACAGAGCCGGCGACTTCTTCTATTCTTTGAACGACTCCCTACGACGAAATCGGCGGGAGGTAGAGATAAAGGGTCCTTTTCTTTTCTTCTCTACACTACGTCAGACTGAAACAAGACTAGATATCGACAGCAATGGTGGGTATTATCTTGATATTAATGTACTGATATAATGTAAAAAAAAAGTATCGATGTTAAGAAAAATGTGCGTAAGTTGCCTCCAATGACTTCGCTAAAAATACTTCGGTAATCTGGTGTTTTTGACTGACCGTCCAGCGCTTTCTTCTTAAAAAAAGACTATCCGACCGGCGACCTCCTTGGCTGCTTTCTTTAACAGAGCCGGCGACATCTTTTATTCTCTAACACTGTGTTTGGTTGCAGAGAATTGGGGCAGGGAATTGAATTGGACACCAATTCCAAATCCGAGATGGAAATGAATTGGCTTCTAAATTCGATTCTGTTGTTTGGATGTGTTTGGAAATTGGGGCAGGGAATTGAATTGCACAGACCTCAGTTCACCTACCGCCGGAGCCGGTGAGGACGACGCCAGGGAAAGGCTCGGAGGAGGGCGGAGATGGGGAGAGGTGAGGACGACGCTGCCGGGCGGAGAAGGCCGAGCTCCCGACCAGGGGAATCCCGTCCAGTCGGGCGGGGAAGCCCATCCCCGCCGTCGGGTTTGAGGGAGAGAGGAGGGCGCGGCCAGAGGGAGAGAGGAGCGCGAGGAGAGGTCGGGGATGGACGCACCCAGGGCGGCGCCGCCGGCGGGCTCGACGGAGAAGAGGGCGACAGACGGAGCTATTGCAGGGGAGGACGCACGCGAGCGAAGCGAGAGGAGAGGGGAGGGCGGCGCATCTGGAGGCCGGGGCGGCGCATCTGGACGCGAGGCTGGGGTTGTGCGAGAGGGCGGCGCATCTGGAGGCGAGGGGAGTCGGGGTGTGCGAGCGAGGCTGGGGTTGGGGAGGGCGGAGCGGTACGCTCGTTTCCGAGCGATTCCGAGCGGGCGAGCTCGAATGTTTTGCCCACAGTTTGTACGTGAGGATTCCGCCCTCGGAATTTCGGGCCGTTTCCAGGCGACGATTCTCAGGCCACCCCAAACAGCGGAATTGGTGGAATCGACACCAATTCCAATTCCCTGGCCCAATTCTCTGCAACCAAACACAGTGTTAACGACTCCAAACGTCGGAATCGGTGGGAGGCAGAGATATATGGGGGTGTTTTTTCTTCTCTAGAGTACGTCAGACTGAAACAAAGACTAGATGTCGTGAGTAATGGTGGGCACTATCGTGATATTAATAAATTGTATAATGTAAAAAAATGTATTGGCATTAAGAAAAATATGTGTAAGTTGCCTCCAATGACTTCGCTGAAAAAACTTCATAAAAGTCATATTAGCATGTGGCGTATTACAAGAGAGCATCACCACAATGGTTGACATGGCCGGCATGGTATTCAAAAGGAAAAAAGATAATGGCTATTGTTTTAAACTTAAATAATGGAGATGGGTTGAACGAATAAATTGTTATTTGCATCGATGGATAACGTTATACCCGGCGGAAAGTGCAAATGGAGGCCGACCTCCATAGAGCGTGTGTTTTTTTAAACATTCAAAACCGGTACTTTCTAAAAATAATTGAAACAAAAATCCTAAGTATAGATAATGTCAAACTCTATTGATGTGCAAAATCTTAATGCAAATTTCGCATTATATCAGGATACATAAAAATATATTTTTTGACAAATTTCGCATTATATCAGGATACATAAAAGTGCCGTTACATGGGCACCAAAGTTAGAGCTTAAAAAAAGGAAACAAAAACTGGGCTTACTGAATATGTGGCCTTTTTATTAGGGGCATCAGATGCACATGGGCTGGGCCTGCTAAGCTGGCTCACTGGAACAAGAAAACATGTCCAAGAGGAATATGTCCACATATAGCACTTGTGGCATCTGTGGTGACGAGGATTCATGGTTTCATTCTCTAGTGGAGTGCAGGATGGCGAAGTGTGTCTGGGCATTAGCTCCAGAGGAGGGACTTTTTCATGCAAATATGTATCTTCAATGTCGACAAAGGCTTCTATATGCATCAGAGTCGCTTGATAATATCATACGTACTACTTGGTCAATTGCGTTTCGCATCTGACTTAGTAAAGAAACGAACGTCAAATTATTTCGCCAGAGGCAGGATACCTATGTTTGGACTGTGCATCATGGCGACTAGTCCTCTTTGGCAACCTTACGACTCAAATTTATTTGAGAAGAATTAATTTCATTTTACTGAATGAAAGCAAGAAATTTAAATATAAAAGCAACTTAGCTTGTTTGATTTGTCCTCTGCGTTGGTGACGCGGCGCGAGTGCGGACCGTCACCATCTGCTGCGACGAGGTTGGAGACGCTCGCGTTGTTGGAGAAGCCGGCCTGCTACCGGGTCATCGTTGCCTGAAGCTGGCTCGCGGCCGGGTCTCCTCGATGGTCGATGCTCTTGAGCTGCCACATCTTCCTTTTTTTCTTTACAGGGAGCAGATCCACGTGAGGAGCATTTTCCATACAGGATGACCAAAGTTCTTCCTGGCCAAAGCAGCAAAAGCAATGCCACGCTGAAAGTTAAGAGAAGGCGCCGGAGCAGCATGAACAGTTTCAACCACCGGAGCAGGAGGCTCAATGCGCTCTCCAACAAAAGCACGATGGCAAGCAAAATCCACTCTCGAACCAGAAGAAATCACCTCACGCATCTTGAGAAAGCGAGCATCAATCGTGACCTCGTCATCGGTTTGAAGAACTAACCTTTTGGCATCCGGCCAAATGAAAAGAACTCCATGATAAATAGTCACCGTCTTCCTTACCAAGTTGGTGCAATAACGAACACGCCAACGCATGGCAGTCAAGTCTTCAGAGATCGCCATAGGATGAGGGAGGGGCTCACCGGTAGCCGGAGTGACGCCGGTGAGGGGGTGACCGTGAGGGCCAGGGGCACCTAGAGCGCCATGGGAGAGGTGGGTGGGAGTTGTAATTTTTTTTTTATACCTTCGTTGCCCGTATCTATGTCAAGTGTTGGTCGCATAATTGTTATATAAACACGAAATGAAACAAATAGTTATAAAAGATAATTAATATACCACATCCGAATCATAGACCGGGCGAGGACCGACGGGGACGGATATCAAAACCATGACACTATAAATATAACAAACAATCATACAAATAAGAAAATTATACAAATAATAACTATGCATCTAAATCATACAAGTAAGTTTTAAAAAAAGATAAAAACAAGAGGCTCACCAAGGTGGTGCCGGTGATGGGACGGCGCGGGCGATCGACGGCGGTGAGGACGGGGACGGGACGGCACTAAAACCTACAAATCATACTTTAATTTGAGCTAAATTGCATATAAAATAAATGAACTCCCTAACTTAGCCATTTCATCAAACACCTAGCTAGCACTAGAAAAATGAAATGAGCTAAACTAGCAATGAAATGAGCTAAATTAGGAACGTCGGAAGAAAGGATGAAGTTGCTAAACCTTGGATAGATTGGGTGCCGCCAATCTTGACAAATCGTGGAGAAAAATGGGGATGAACTCGAGCTCGGGAGAGTGAAAGAGAAGAAAAATGGAGATGTTCTCGAGGAGGAAATGAAGCTGGCTCGGAGTGGAAGAAGAGATATAGGGAACCTTTAGTCCCGGTTCATACCACGAACCGGGACTAAAGATCCATTATACGAACCGGGACTAAAGGTGCTCGCGCCGGTCCCACCTCCGCGGCTGCCTGCCGCGGACCTTTAGTCCCGTTCATATCGGGACTAATGATCCCGTCCGAACCGGGACTTCGAACCGGGACTAATGCCCACATTAGTCCCGGTTCCAACTTTGGCCGGGACTAAAGGTCCGAACCGAAAGCCATTTTTCTACAGTGTTCACTCCAGATACGTACGTGATCTTCTTAATTTTGGTTTCTAATTTTGCTTTCTATATCGTCGCACCTGCAGGCAGTCGTGTCATCGAGGAGCAACCATCAACTATTACATACGGAAGACAGGGATGTTATGTTTTGGCACTACGATAATGACTGCGTTTATTTACCTGGGCAAGAAGGTAAATCCACAAGGAAAAGAATCCCTGGGAGATAGCGCAAGAGGAATAATGGATGGATATGGACTACCTTGGCAGCATGAGTACGAAGTTATTAGCGTTTCTCTCTATTGGGGCGATCTTTGATGGCTTTATACCACAACAGTATATGTTTTTATGGTCTCGATGAACTGACAAGCTTTCACTCTGTGCATGTTTTGTTCAAGGTATGGCCGGGCCAGCAGGAGCGCTACCCCGATAGAGCACCAAATTCTGAAAGCAAGACTATATGGGCGTATTTGGTTTCCTGCATTCCTTGGCTAGACCCCGCGGATGCAAAATTGGGTGTTTGGTGGGCTGCTCCGGTTTCACGTTTTTGCATAGCACGAATCATATCCATAGGGAAAAAATCTCATAAGAATCTTATAGTGTAAACTTCATAGGAAAAGAACATGATGTCTAACCTCATGAAAATTGCTTCACCACAATTAAAGAAAAAATACTATTCCGACAGGTTTCAATTAGACATGCCATTCCAATCTTATAGGTTCTATTCCTGCATTTTTTTCTATCATGTGAATCAAAGGAGCCCTACGGGTTTTACACTCTAGAACGGCTAACCTTACGGCCACAGATCAAGAAAATTATAAGGGGAAAAAGATTGTGGGTGCCTTCCTCTGAAACCCTTGTCAACACTAACACCACGAGTTCACGGATCCTATTCAAAACGAAGGATAAAATAATAGGTGCCCATATCATGTTCGTTATGTTACTATGACGTGTGAGGTATATATCAGGCGTAAGTACATATCGATCCGAGTGAGCCTCAACGGCTGACCCTTGCATCACTGCTTCGTGGTAACATTGAGGTAGCCGACAAATCTAGGGAGTTCGGCGTGTCCTACACACATTACCATTGTAAGAATACATCATGAAATTTTAAAACAACACAAAAATCAATAGTCAGCATGCGCCACGAAAATCTAAAATTGCAAACAGAACGAGGCTCGGATAATTAAGTCCTTGTGGTGAGACCAGCGCACCAAAGTTCAAGTTATAGACATGGCATGGGGCTACCATTTATTGGATTTAATCCAAGTTTTGTTTGGAGTTATGACTACATCACAATTTCAAGATATGCCAACTTTGTCTCTCAAAGGTGCTCGCAGCGGTAGTGTATGCGTGCAGTCATAGGGTTGAGTGTACGTGTGTTTGTGAGCATCTGCATTTGCGCCGTGTTTTTCAAGAAATATTGAAAATATAACATAGTATAGTATAAGATCATTGGTAAGCATGCACAAAGATGCTATAACCAATAAGGGAACGTTAAGCAATGCACTTTGTATAACTAATTTCAAATCAGAAATTACCCTTATTCGTGTAATGCACATTGAACACATGAAACACAGTGCACGATCTGTGTACTACTACATTGAAAGCATCTGTCACACTACCACATAAGTATCGATCTACCATAACACCATCAACATCATCACCGCGGACAAGCAAAACATACAATACTATCAAGCCAACATCTGAATTGCCACATCCTCGCACAACATTATGAAGCGATACTTGCAAAAATTACCATACAATCTTCATATCTAGCACATTCTCTCAGATCTAAGCTACCTGGGTTATGGTTTGATGTTACTTGCAGCCATGGAAGCAGCGGAGGAGACAGAGAAGATCTCGGAAAAGTGGAGGAAGAAGGCTTGACGCCGGTGACCACAGATGACCTGAAGATGGAGAAGCTTAATTGCGTGTTGGCGAACATGAAACTTGCTTAGTATAGTTAACATGCCAATGGTTTTGGTATATGTCAGCACGCCCAAGAATGAAATTATTGAGAATACCCAAAAAAATCCTCTAGGCGTTGCACATGTATAAAATGCCATAAAGAATAAAAAACAGAAATCCATCTTGTCCTCGCGCTGAATCAGCTATTCATATCGGATATATGTCCTTATCAAGATCTTCAAATGATAAAGTGATAGCGGGATCATTATTTCCCCTAGGGATGATACGACGGTGCACCGGCCATGCCTCCGGTGCAAGAGAATTTCACCATGTCCTCGCCCACAGCTCCCATAAGAGAAATATAGAATTGATATATGTGGGATTGAACATCCTTTTGACCCGAGACCACAACTTGGTTGGTAATTGTAAATACCTCACTCATAGATACACTCATCATCAGGTTCAGATACAGGATTCCGCAGCGTCGCGCTGGGATTGACAGAATTCGACGAATCAAGTTCGCGAAAGAGGAGAGAGAGATCTCACGATCGAGATGTTTTACTTCGTTTCCAAGATGATCCTCCCCTGGACACAGCCAGGGTAATAACGCGGACGGCTTGGTCGTCACTCGCCCGTGGGCTGCTTCTGGCCCATCTCGGCCTTTGCTTGTTGAGCCTTGCGCCTTCGTTCCTTCTCCAACGCTCGCTTCTTCACTCGCAGCGCGTCAGGCAGCAGCTGTGCCGTGACAATACCCCCTCCTGGAGTACCAGCTTGGGTGCGGGAACTCGTCGACGATTGCTCCAAGATGTTCTCAAGTCTTGCAAGTCTCGGGCCATCCTTCCCAGCTTATGAGCACCTGAGGAACTCGTTTTTTGCCGCGACGGATGAAGCGTTCGTCACATATGCGCCGTGGCTGCACCACCACATTATCCTGCAACAAAGCTAATGGTAAGTCTGCACTTGCCTGTACTCCTGGCTTCAATGCCTTCTTCAACTGGGAGACGTGGATGACAGGGTGAATTCGAGATGACTCGGGCAGCTGAAGTTTGTATGACACTTGCCCAACTTTCTTGAGAACTTGAAATGGCCCAAAGTATTTGAATCCCAATTTCTGAGATGAGCGCCTAGCGAGAGAAGTTTGCACATACGGCTGCAGTTTCATGTAGACCCAATCCCCAACCTCAAAGGTGCGTTCTGTTCTGTTCTTGTCGGCCTGAATTTTCATGTGACTTTGAGCTCGTTCCAGGTGTTGCCGTATCACTGGTATCATTGCTGCTCTGTCTTGAAGCCATTCATCTAAATCAGCTTGTCCTGTCGGTGACCCTTGCTGAAACCCGAAATGGCGAGGTTTCCTGCCATATAGTGCTTCAAATAGTGATCGCCCAATTGCTGAATGGTATGTGGTGTTGTACCAATATTCAGCTAGAGATAGCCATTTCGCCCATTGCTTCGGATTCGCCTGAACTAAACACCTCAGATATGTCTCCAGACATTGATTTAACCTTTCGGTTTGGCCATCGGTTTGTGGGTGATATGAAGAACTCATGTTCAGAGTTGTCTCTGCAAGTCTGAACAAATTTTGCCAAAAGTTGCTGATGAATACCTTGTCCCTGTCAGATATCAACACTCTGGGCATGCTGTGCAGTTTGTACACACTGTCTATGAACAACTGAGCTACAGATGCTGCTGTGAATGGGTGTTTGAGAGGTATGCAATGACCAAATTTGGTGAATTTGTCAATCACCAGAATTGTATCATACTTTCCAGAGAGGGGTAGGCCTTCAATGAAATCCATGCCTACCGTGTGCCATGCTTCAGGTGGTATAAGTAGAGGTTGTAATTTACCAGGCAGCTTCGTATGCTCACTTTTAGCTTGCTGGCACACTGTACACTGTTGAACATATTTGTAAACATCTTGTTTCAGCCCTGGCCATGAGAAAATGTTCTTCACTTTGTGATATGTAGGTAATGCTCCAGAATGGCCACCTAGCCCACTGCTATGCAATGCTGTAAGCACTGCTTGTTTTGCCTCAGCATGAGCACCCAACCAAATGCGTCCTTTGTGTCGATTTACCCCATCAATCAGCTGAAATCCTTGAGCATTTTCATTGTGCACACTTAATTCAGTGAGTAGTTGTTTGGCCTTCTCATCGTGCATGTATCCTTCCACCACAATTTCTAGCCACTTAGGAGTTGACATGGACACAACATATACTCCATGCTCACGGCGAGATAATGCATCCGCTGCAACATTTGAGCTCCCTTTCTTGTAGTTAATTTTGTATTGCAGGCCAAGAAGCTTGAAGAATGCTTTTTGTTGAATGGGGGTATTGAACTTGTGATCTCCCAAATGGATCAGACTTCTTTGGTCAGTGTTAATGATGAAGGGTCCATGTTGGAGGTATGGCTTCCATTTCTCCACTGCTAATAAAATTGCCAAACACTCTTTGTCATAAATCGACAGTGCTTGATTTTTAGGGCCCAATGCCTTGCTGAAAAATGCTAGTGGATGTCCTTGTTGCATTAGGACAGCTCCCACGCCTGAGGCACAAGCATCTGTTTCGAGCACAAATTCCTTTGTGAAGTCGGGTAGAGCTAACACAGGAGCTTCTGTCAGCGCCTTCTTTAGTGCTGTGAAAGCATTTTCCACATCTGGTGACCACACAAATGGCACATTCTTCTTCAATAGGTTTGTAAGTGGTCTGCAAATCACTCCAAACTGTGCAATAAATTTCCTGTAATACCCAGCCATCCCTAATATGCCTCTGAGTTGTTTCAAATTCAGTGGCCTTGGCCAATCTCGGATGGCTTGAATTTTGGTAGGATCCATAGCAACTCCATCGGCACTGATTATATGACCCAGGTATTCCAGAGACCTTTGGGCAAAAGAGCATTTACTTTCTTTCACATACAATTTGTTCTGCTCTAGCAACTGAAACACTGTTGTCAAGTGCTTTTTGTGGTCAGCCAAGGTTTTGCTATAGATGAGCACATCATCCACAAAGACCAACACAAATTTCCTGATTAATTGTGCAAATATTGTATTCATGGCTGCTTGGAATGTGGCTGGCGCACAAGTAAGTCCAAATGGCATCACTCGGAACTCATAATGCCCAGTGTGCGTTTTGAAGGCTGTTTTACACTCATCTGCCTCCACCATACGTATCTGATGATACCCAGACCGCAAATCCAACTTTGTGAAGTATTGTGCGCCATGAAGCTCATCCAAAAGCTCATCCACTATAGGCATAGGATACCTATCTTTAACAGTTACTGCATTAAGTTGCCGATAGTCGACACAAAAACGCCAAGTGCCATCTTTCTTTTTAACTAGAAGGACTGGTGAGCTGAATGGGCTCTGACTTGGTTTAATTATCCCTTGAGCAATCATTTCTTTTATCTGCCTTTCAATCTCATCTTTCTGTTGTGGAGAATACCTATATGGTTTCACATTCACAGGTTGCACCCCAGGCATAAGTGTGATTTTGTGATCAAACGCTCTGTGGGGAGGAACTTCGTTGGGTACTTGAAAGCATTGTTGGTACTGCTGCAGTACATCCTCTATCTCATATGGTATCTCTGATTTTCCATTACTGTCAAAAATTGGACACAGCCGCACTATTTGTGCCAAGGCATTCTGTTTAGCCAGTTGCTTAATTTCAGCTGCTGAAATAGGTTCACAGCTTTTTGTTTTGTCCTTGACACCCTTGAGTGTAATCCTCACCCCATTGTGGCGGAATCGCATTATTTTCTTGGGCCAATCTATCCACATTTTGCCACATGCATCCAACCAATCCATCCCCAAAATAATATCATAGCAGGGAATATTGAACACCCGAAAGGAATTTTTGAATTTACTTCCTTGGCACTCCCAGTTCAAATATGTCACCTCTGATTTCACTTGAGTTTTGTAACCATCTGCTACTTGAACTGTGACTGGAGTTACTTCAGTGGTGCTCAGTCCAAGCTGTTGTACCGTGTTGTTGTTGATAAAACTACCGCAACTTCCAGAATTGACAAGGATCAGCACCTGTTTCCCACTGATTGTACCTTGTAGTTTGATGCTTCTTTTGGCAGTTGCTCCAGCCAGCGCATACTGGGAAATGTAGGACAGTGACGCTTCACTGCTGCTATCATTTTGTTTCTCGTTATCACTTTCGGACGAGGACGGTTCAAGTACCTCTATCAGTTCTTCTACTAGATGCAGTGGTACTGTTTTGTTGCAGCGGTGTCCGGGGTGAAATTTATCACCACATTTGAAACACTCGCCCTTTGCACGTCTCTGTGCCTTGAGGCTTTGAAACTTCTCCTCCCACGGTTTTTTCTCTGGAGGTTTTTCATCAGGTTTGCCCACACCTTCTGGAGTTGTACCCATCAACCCTTTTCCTGGAAAGCCAGTGTACTTGTTTCTGTATCGATATTCAGTGTTTGTTTTGTTGTAACTGAATGTTTTCCCATCTTCCAACATTTCCTCTTGAGTTTCAGCTAGTGACAGTGCTACATCAACTGTCTTTGGTTTGTGCAACCGAATGGCTCGTTGTATTTCCTTCTTCAGGCCATTGACAAATTTAGTCACAAAAAACGCTTCATCATAGTGTTAGTTGTGGACTAATACTCTGTGTCTGATTGCTTCAAATTTCTGATAATATTTCTCCACCGTATGTGTTTGCCGACATCTTTCCAGTGCCTCCAAGTACTTGTGATGCTGACTGCGGCCAAACTTCTGTTGAACTGCCACACAGAGTTCCTCCCAGCCATCCACATCATGTTCAGCTTCATATGTTTGCAACCACAGTGCGGCATTGCCCACGAAGTGGAGTGTTGCAAAGCTTGCCCATGCGTCGTGATCGACTCCATATAGTGCAAAGTACTTCTCACAGACAGTTTTCCACCATTTCGGATTCTCGCCATCAAACCTAGGGAAATCTGTTTTCGGTGGACGTGATCTGTGGTGCCCCCCGCGAGATGATTGATATCCACTCTCTTCAAATGCACCCGAATTTTCCCCCAAATCAAATTGAACTGGAGTATGTGGAAACTCCCTCCTGCTACTTCCCCTTTGTGGCACCGCCACCCGCAATGCCGTCGTGAGTGTTCCTGGGTCACTCTCTTCTCCTTGCGCCACCGGTGTTCGAGCATTAGCAGTACCTGGGCGTGCTGCTTCCAATGTATCCAACCTCGTACCCACTGATTTTAGTGTCTGTTGAATCCCCTTGATGGAATCGTCAACGTGAGGCACCCAATTGTTCAGCCCTTTCAAAGTTTCATTGATCGCCTTGAGTGTCGTTGAAGTTTCGGCGCACTGCTTGTGCAGGCCCGCTAAATCCGACTGCATCCGCTCCATCAGCACCTCTTCTGCTTGTCCCCACACCGCCGAGCCGGGAACCAAGGTCAGCCGCCGCCGAAAGAGCTCGCCGCCGCTGGAACACGGATCCACCGTCGAGCCGGGGTTTCACCACCCGCAGGATATCTGCGGGCAACCGCTCTCCGCCGTGAAATCTGTTCCCGAACGATCTGCCGCCACCACATGCCGCCAAGGTTGCGGAAAGACGCCGCACAACCACTCCGCCGCCGCGAGTTGAGACCGCTGGTGGGATTTCACGGAGAGCCCAACCACCAACGTTCCGCCCCCGATTCGCCTCCGCTTCGACCCGATCCGGAATGGAACCAGTCGTCTGTCCGCTCTCTCGCTAATTTTTTTGTGGAAATTTTTCTGGCTAGAATTCGAATTCAGACCCAGGGATCTTGTGGCTCTAGATACCAAATGTAAATACCTCACTCATAGATACACTCATCATCAGGTTCAGATACAGGATTCCGCAGCGTCGCGTTGGGATTGACAGAATTCGACGAATCAAGTTCGCGAAAGAGGAGGAAAGAGAGATCTCACGATCGAGATGTTTTACTTCATTTCCAAGATGATCCTCCCCTGGACACAGCCAGGGTAATAACGCGGACGGCTTGGTCGTCACTCGCCCGTGGGCTGCTTCTGGCCCATCTCGGCCTTTGCTTGTTGGGCCTTGCGCCTTCGTTCCTTCTCCAACGCCTGCTTCTTCACTCGCAGCGCGTCAGGTAGCAGCTGTGCCGTGACAGTAACCAAACTAGGGATTGAACATTTTCTTCTACGACCATTGGATATAGTGTGGAAATAGACCGTATTTGGAACCCTTGCAACGTTAAGAGAATCCTCCCACATTGTCAACAATATTCCTCATCCTCCTTCACCATTTTCCAATTAATTTTCAAGTAAATATCGGAGGGTCCAACCCTCCTCATCTAAACAGCTAGAGTCTACCTCCTTGCTCATATCAGTTTAATTAATCTGGAGAAGCGGCGCCTCCTTGGCCTTGCGGTCCTCCTTTCCTAACTCCTAAGTTGGCACCCTAGCCCCTTAAGCAAGTGTCGAGCCCCCCTGGACCATAGTTGCCAAATGTCAATGACCGAGCGCTAGCTAGGGTTATCCTCCAGAACCATGGCAAGCTTGTTGCGAACCAACGCAGAAAACCCTGGCATTTCCAGCCACGAGGATTGGAAGAAGAACCTACTAGTTCTCAAAGGTGTACTCACACCCGAAGAGAGCTGAAGGGGCGTACGGTCCGAGCCAATTCTCCTCATAGAGACATGTTAGCAATGATGTCATTGAACCGGTGCATCCGAGCCGAGTTTATATTAGGATTATTTTTATCTCCTACCCGCTAATGAGATTGAAATTGTTCCAACACCCAATCGGGAATTGAGAATGTTCCACTTCAGCTCATGGAGAAGGGCGGGAGTTCTGCTGTGATCTGCAGGTCCATGGACCAACATGAAGATCCACTTGGTCATTTTTACCCTTTAATAAACCGAAGCACTTTAAAACTCTCACTGCCGCCATTCCCTAACCTCAAAGGATTCATCTTTAAAGCGTCGGAGCAACCCCGAGAGTGCCCTTCGTCGAGTCCAGTTCCACACAAAAGCGCTCCCACTTTCAATGCTACTAAGCTCCTGGAGGTTAAACGGTCCCGTTTAACCGTCTCCTGCAACCCGAGGATATCGACCTCTTCTCAGACGTTGCAAATCCTTTTTCCTAAGTTTAGAAAAATTGAGCGGCACAGGAGGGTCCCACTGTTTGTATCAGTAATGATTGTCGATCAGTAAAGTAACATAGGTAGAAAAGAAAAGAAAAAGCTACTCCCTCCGTTCCAAATTAATTGACTTTCATTTGTCCACATGTGGATGTATCTATACGTGTAACATGTCTAGATACATCCATGTGTGGACAAATGGAAGTCAATTAATTTAGAACGGAGGGAGTAGAAGCAAAGATAAGCTTTGACGGAAATAGACCAACGTCCAGTGTTCCGCCATTATTGCGGCCTGTCTTTGACCAGCTATGCATTCTTTGATCAAATATTCGGTCTTGATGTGAGCTGTCCTCCATGTTCCATCTTTAGTAGTGTCAACTTCTACGCGCGGCACACAGGATCGATCATATGTACTCCCGAGTACTGAGAACGTGTTTTATACTACCCGTACTATATTTTTGCGAAACACAGTACAACGCAAGCGCTCATATACACGCGCACACACTCACCCCTATGAACGCACGCACGCACACCCTACCCCTATGAGCACCTCCGAGAGACTGAGTCGGCGGGTCGAGTCTTGAGATTGACGAAGTCACCACGGGCGCCTCGCTGTCGACGGGAACGTCGCCTCCCACTGAAGAATATTCCGCCTTAAATGAGAAACACCAGCGTCAAACCTGGGGTTTGAACTCTGGTGGGCTAGGGGTACAACCACCCAACTAACCATCTTGCCACAGGCAAGTTCTCTACCCGTACTATATATATCTGCATCAATAAGCATATTAAGCAAGTAAGAGTTCGGTAACAATGGCGCTAACACACCCGAGACCTGCGGCCTCCCTCCTACTACTGGTCGCAGCCATACTGTCCGTCGCCGGTCTGGCCACCGCGACAGGGAGCACAGGCGACCTAACCGTGTTCTGGGGCAGGAACAAGGACGAGGGCACTCTCGCAGAGGCCTGCGACGCCGGCAAGTACACCATCTTCGTTGTCTCCTTCCTCGACGTCTTCGGCCACGGCAAGTACCACCTGGACCTCTCCGGCCACGACCTCTCCGCCGTTGGAGCCGGTATCGAGCGCTGCCACTCCAGGGGCCTCCTGGTGTACCTCTCCATCGGCGGGTTCGGCGACCAGTACTCCCTCCCGACCTCCAGCTCCGCGACCGAGCTCGCCGACCACCTGTGGTACACCTACATGTCCGGGCACAAGGAGGGCGTGTTCCGGCCATTCGGCGACGCGGAGATCGACGGTGTCGACTTCTTCATCGAGCAAGGCTCGCCGGAGAACTACGACGTGCTGGCCAGGCGCCTGTGGAGCTTCAACAAGGGCTTCCGTGCCAGGACGCCCGTGCAGCTGTCGGCGACGCCACGGTGCAGGTACCCGGACCGGCTCGTCGAGAAGGCGCTGGCGACGGGGGTCGTCGGGCGCGTCAACGTCAGGTTCTACGGCGATTCCTACTGCGCGGCGCACTGGCGGCAGGAGTGGAGCAAGTGGACGGCGGCGTACCCGACCCAGGACACCCAGGTCTACGTTGGTCTGCCGGCGTCGGGAAAGGTGGTTGGGTATATGCGCCCTGAGTTCGTCCACTACGGCGTGGTCCCGGTGGTGCAGAAGGCGGAGAGCTATATGGGGTTCATGATCTGGGATCGCTACTCCGACAGGCTGACCAACTACAGCAGCTACATCATTCAGTGGGCTTGATACTTCTATGTCCGGGTGCACCTTAATTTGTGAGAGTTCGTTGCATGCTATATGTGTGATCGAGTAGTGATTATCATTGTGCTGGTGTCTGCTTTGAATAATAAAATAAGGCATGTGCAAGAATAAAAAAATTATTATCGAGGTATGGTTTATTTATCACCTACTCGATCCTCCACTCAAGGGAATTAATTTCGCCAACATTTTGGCCAAATTTCACGAAAACAGAGATCTTGCTGATTTTTTTAATCTCGATAAAGGAAAATATATTAATATCAAGAAGATATTAATTACACGCAGACTCTGCACCGACTCAATATCAAGAGTACCGGACATTGAGAATGCAAACAGCAAAAAAAATACTGGAAAAAAAAAACATCCAAATGACAAGCTGAAGTGATCAAGGCGCGCGATATGAACCAACGACATCAACCACCACCCGAGACAACACACTTGTCACCAGAAAGGTACTCCAACAACAACGCCTTCAAAAAGGGAACGGCATGTGAGTGTCGCCGTTGCCAGATCTTGTTGATGGGGCAAAAAAGTGTACTTGTTCAAATACTCCGTATAATTTTAATACTTTTCTGTTTATAGTTTAAATACATAACACATAAATACCATATATGGTCCCATGGTGTTCTGGCAGGCAGAAAATTATAGGAAATGGAGTCGACCCCAGTTCACCTGTGTTGAGATATTGACGTGTATTTCAACTTTGGTAGGATCAATATCATGCACAAATCGCAGTGTCAATGTTCTACGCTAGGCTCCTGGAGCGAGTGGCGAAAGAAGTTTTTGGGGCGAGGAAACGCTGGTCATCTTGGACGCCGAGGTTGATGATGCGAGGGAGGAGAGGAGAAGGCAGAACTGAAGATTGCTGGAGTTTCTTTCGTCGTTCAGAAGCTGGAGTTTTTAGTGTAGCCAGTAGTCTCCCTTTTATGTTCTGTTGTTGCTGTACTGTAGTCTTTACTCTCTGTGTTTCTGAAGTTTCCTTTGTACTGGAGTTCTGAATCTCTCTTGGCTAGTTTCTCAACCCTGTAGCATGCTGGGTTGCAAGCTTTGGTTGTGGTGGCGTTTTGGTGGAACAATGTAATAATGGTTTCGTTAATGAAATCGGGGGACACCCTTTTATCTAAAAAATTAGGAAAAATAAAAACACATTTTCAGTCCATGAACTTGTCCTGCATGTGTACTTTAGTCACTAAATACGTTTGCGTCTCGAGTGTGCACATTAGTCACTCTGTGACGGGGCGCTAACCAAGATTCAATAGTTTGCATGTGCTCATCACCTCCCTAGAACCAAATGGAAACATCACAAACCAAAAATAACGAGTCAAAGAGCAGATATAGACATGGGAATAATCACGCCTAACCGAGCTATCCGTCGGTTTGATCTTGTTTGTAGACGCGCGTCCAATTCTCTTTTGTTTTGTTGACAAACATATAAATGTCATCGTGAGGTGCGGATAGTTCGCGTTGTCTTATGTCCTCGTTGGATAAGGATATGACTCAATGTCCAAAGAACACACAGTTCTTAGTCACCAAGACCAACTTATTTCCTCTTGAGCTAGGACACAAAATCCTTGGCAAACCCCTAAGAGGTAGATCTTCACACGTAGTAGACGATCTCCGACCTTCACAAACTTTTGCTCATTCACAAGACACCACAAAGGTTGTCAAGTGACTCTCTAGCCGGCTAGGAGACAAGCCCCTCTCTCCCTTCCCCACCGCCTGCATTGAGAGTCACCAAGGAGGGCCCGACTCACTGCTCTTCCATCTATGGCGGTGATACCAGACCGTGTTATGAAGGAAGTGCGACACGGTAGTTTTCTTTAGATAATAGGAGTAGATCGAGTCTAGGTTTTTGCCGGTATGGAGGGGTTTGGCACTTTGACGATTCCATGGGTTCCTGATGCTCATGAGCTGTGGATAGGGTGTGGTGTCGGTACTAAGCAATCCTCTTAAGGTGGGAGGCAGAAGCAGCGGTGGGCCCCTCCATCGATTCTATAGTGAATAAGTTGGTGGTTCGACCTCCTGGTCTCGAGGTTGCTTTTTCCTTCTTGTATATCTCTTCAATCGTCCATGGTCGAGTAAGGGGATTTGAGGAACAAGTAACTAGATCCCTACAATCATGCATCGATGTGATCTAGCAGATAACCACATGCAGCGCTTGACGTGTGAGGTTCTTCTCAGAGGCTTCCTCACTTGCTGTACATACAGCGCTATGGCGACAACCAACATGTCCCAAGTGGTTTATCTACATCGGTGGGCCTAATCCAATGAAAAAGCAGGCGTGACCCTTCTGGGGTGACCGATGCCACAAATACGTGCCAACGCGCGTCGACGTCACATGGTCATCATTCCTCAACCTCTTTCTCTCCCTTTATCTTCCCCTTCCCTTTTTATTCCTCTCTTTTGTCCTCGCTCAAGCCCGGGTCTCCTCCTTTCCTCCTCCTCTCCTACCTCCTCGCTAGAGATCGACATGTACGTAATGGCATAGTTCACCTTTTCCTCTCCTACCTCCTTGTTGGACACGGAACCGACGATGTTGTGGCCAGTTGCGGCGGAGAAGGCTCCAGTGAGTCATGACCGGGCCAGAGACAGGGCTAACGCGCCTGGTCGCGAAACTAGTATAGGCGCGAAAGAAACTTAGGGGTAGGGGTACGGGGTCGCGTGAGACAGAGAAGGAGGTAGGGCTCTTAGAGGTATGGTCTGGGGCGTAGGCATGATCCCCGGTGTCGGCACAATGGAAGTGGTCGATGGTTCGGCCAGTTCCGGCCAAGAAGGAGATGGAGGTGGTAGTGGCGGAGTCCATGGTGGTGTTCTCCTTCTCCCACCTGTCTAAGGGTGAAGCGGTGGTGCTCTCCTTCCCCTCCTCTCCGACGGCGACATGTGTTGTTTTCTCTCCCCCCCCCCCCCCCCCCCCCCCCCCCGGCAAAAAGGCACCCGTGGACTGTAAGAAAATCGACCATACCCATGAGTGCCCGAAAGGTAGCGATGCCCATGAAGAAGTTCAGCTGGACCAGATTGCTATCCAACTTTTATTCTCGGGTGTCTTTCATAAATGTGTGGACTTATGCGCAAATTACTTTATTTGTTGGATCTAGATGTAAGACGCATTTTCTTACTATTAAATATTAATACATACTACCTTCGTTCCAATGAATAAAGCGTATAAATTTAGTCAATTGTCAAGTTTGACCAAATTATAAAAAAATATCAATATCCATATTACCAAATACTCCCTCCATTCTAAACACATGTTTGTCTAAATATGGACGCATCTATGCACTAAAATATATCTAAATACATCCGTATTTGGACAAACTTGCGTCATCTAATTCAGAACGTAGGGAGTAAATAAATTATGAAAATATATTTTATGATGGATCTACGGATTTTAGTATCATAAATGTTCATATTTTCTTATAACATTGGTCAAACTTAGTATAGACATCAACTTTTGACTAAATTTCTAAGTCCTTATTCACTGGAATGGACGAAGTATGAGTTATTTGGGATTCTTGGGGACATGGCGATTTGGCTAGCGGGTGCAGCTGCACCGCTAGCCAGAATTTTTTTTCCGAATGTCAAAAAATCCGAAAAAAAATATTTGCATGTAGTCCAACATATTTGCACTCAGCACAAAAATTGGCATGGTGATTTTTTTTTTTTTTGCAACCTGTGCAAAAAAGACAAATTCGGACATACCGAAAAGTATATGTACGTGTCCGAAATTTGTCTTTTTTGTACAGGTTGCAAAAAAAAAAAATTCACCATGCCAATTTTTGTGCTAACACATCACGCTGTAATTTGCATCCGGATTTGTTTTCGGAATTTTTTGACAGTCTAAAAAAAATAAAAATAAAATACATAGTGGGTGCATCTAGACCCATGCACCGTTATGAATATCCGGATTCTTGGGGCCTTCCTTTTTTTTATTCTTTTTAAGCATGAAGTCAAGAGCCGCTGCCTCTCTTCTCTCGCCGCCAGCACCGATGTCTGTTCTTTGTCTCAATCTCACTCTCACCATGTCAGTACAAGATGGCGCTCTGCCAACTGCAGGTCACCCCGGACAAGGGCGGCAACATCGCCCGCGCGCGCGCCCGCATCGAGGCCGCCGCGGCCGCCGGCGCCAAGCTCGTCGTCCTGCCGGCAAGTCCTTCTCCCCCTCCTCTGCTACTACTGAACTTTCGATTGGCCACACAGCTGAAGAATTGCCAGGAAAGCAACGGCCGGCGATGCTGTTCTGTTCCAGGAAATGTGGAACTGCCCCTGGGCGATGGAGACCCTGCCGAGCGACGCCGAGGACATCGACGGCGGTGGGTCGCCGTCCGTATCGATGCTGTCGGAGGTTGCGGCCTCAAGAAAGATCACTATAGTTGGTGGATCCGTACCGGAGAAGGCTAACGGGCAGCTGTTCAACGCCTGCTGTGTGATCGGGCCTGATGGGGCGATACTGGCCTAGCATAGGAGACTGATTTGCCATCGACTCCTGTTGAATTTACTTACCCATGCTCTGACGAACTGAACAATGGGCAAAATTTCAGCTGCATTTGTTTGGAATCGACATCCCTGGAGACATCACTTTCAGGGAATCCGATACATTCACTGCTGGATAGGAACCTACTATTGTTTACACAGGTATGTGTAGTTGGACATTATGTATCACATCTTAGTCGTACACAGGAGCATCTTGTCAGTGTTAATTTGTCTTGTCGAAATAAGTGTCAAGTATTTCTTTCCTCGTCTATTTGGATGATAATAAGGATAGCTCTACTGTTGCCTTACAGATGTTGGACGCATTGGTATTGGCATTTGCCACGATATCCGATTTCCGGAACTGGCAATGATGTACCGATCAAGAGGTATGCTTCACGAAGTTATTTCCTATCTATACCAGACTGTCCAGTAAAAACCAAGTCCCTTCTCAAACAAGGTGCACACTTGATATGCTATCTTTCTGCCTTCAACATGAACACCGGGCAGCTTCTATGGGACCTTAATTATGCAGAAGTCCAGGTTCCATCATCTCTCTTTTCCAGCTTTTCTGTCACCTTTTTCTTCATTTCTTTACCATGATTGGTTTGTTCAAAGAGTCATGTATTTGTTCAGATACTTAGCTAATAGATTAAATCTTGATTACTGTTAACTGTGAGCTGATATCATTCCTTACCGTGTTGAAATCGATCCTGAACTGTCTTATTTCAGTTGTTAGTGGCAAATTGTTCACCTGTACGAGACCCTAACTCACACTCGGAATACATGATCTGGGGTCATTAAAGTCTCATCGGAACAGTAAGACATGCATTATTGATGCAGATGTCTGCTCCCATGTAATAATTTGGATCAATTAAACCAAGGTTGGAACTTGGAAGCTCACTACCATTTAAATTTTTGTCACAGTTTAGTGAAGTCCTTGCGGCAAGCAGGGCACGAGGAAGCAACCGTTGTCAGAGAGATCAACATCTCTTTGATTAAAGCTGCAAGGTATAAGATTTGTTTTATTTTCCTCTTCTAGTAGTTTTTTCGCTTGCGCTTATGTTGGTGTGGCGTTTGTTCTCAGTGTTGGAAAATCTGTGCAGGGAGAACCTCCCCTTAGAGATGCAGAGCAGAGGGGATTTGTACAGGTTGATAGATGTCTACAAGGAATATCATGTGAGCTAGGCGCGTTACTAGAGGAGATGCAAATGCATCAAGTTGAAAAGGCCCAGATCTGTGTAAGTGACATGTTGGGTTCAGTGACACAAAACATTGTTTACAAAACTTTGCAACTGAAACATAAGGCCGTACAAAGTGTAACATACTAGTTAGTCCCATACAAGTGTGCCATCGAAGGCCGTTCAAAATGTAACATACTAGTTGTCCAGTGGTTTCACCAGCCCCGCCCACCTCCCCGAGACCCCCATTCGCCGCCCCTACCATCCTGTGCTGAGTTTCTGGCGCTGCCCCATCCTGAATAGTTACCAGTGCCAGAAACAGCTGAAGCTGCAGAAGCACCACCGGAACCTCTAGCTGAATCTCTGATTGGCACCATCGCAGCAACATTTATCGCTGACATAGCAGCGTGAGGTGGCGGCCTGTCAATATTCTTCTGGAAATATAACACGAGGCGATCGAGATTGTCGAACTCCTTCTTCCGAAACCTGAAGCCCTTCGGGTATAACCCGACATATTCATGATGCGGATTTGTGCCCCTGATGTAGGATAGTATGAAGGTGCCTGGCAAACGGAGCTTGGCTCTGATGGTTGGGTTCCCTGTGGTGGAACCAGCCCACCCAGGTTCAAGTCCTAGACTTGGCATGGGCGTTTGCATTTACCTGGATTTATTCCAGGATTATCCGGCGCTATTCTTTCAGTGGTAGGTGACGTGCCCGTCAACAGCGAGGCGCCTGTGGTGACTTCGTCAACCTCAAGATCTGCCGGCTCAGTCCTTCAGAGGTGCTCATAGGGGTAGGGTGTGCGTGCGTGCGTTCATAGGGGTGAGTGTATGTGCGTATTTGTGAGCGTCTGTGTTGTACTGTGTTCTCAAAAAAAGTATGAAGGTGCCTGGATGTTCATGAGATATGCCAAAAGAATAGGCTATTGTGTAAGGCCTCTCTGCTTTCTCTGCCCTTAACATATTATCAACCTCACTTTTTAGCCCCTTCCTGAATTTGCGGTAAGAGAGCATGCGCTTCAGGTGGTCTACCAATGGGTCCACATATCTGTCCACAACCTGCATGTTTTTTAAACGGAATAGATTAATCAATTATCTGAAAAATATAAGTGGAGTAATCTAACTGTTACAGGAGGATTAGCTGTTCTTTTGCACGAAAGCATTTCCGCTGATGGATATGAACTGAAGCAAAATTACTTATGAAATAAATCTTGCGCACCAACCTCATCAAGATCTTCAAAATTTTCACCATCAATGGTCAATGTTTTCCCAAGGCGAAGCAGACTTGTGATATCTTTACAATCCTTACCACTTTCAGTTATCTCCTTGTGTACATAGACTCCATCGAAAAATTTCAGAGTAAGAGTTAGGAACGAGGGGCCCCTAGAACTAGGCTAACGACCTTCTCGCGGTTTCTTTATCTGACAAGAACTGTTTCAATAAACAGATATTAATTAGATCTGTCGTGGTGGGATCACGGCAGATGCCATGGGTATGGCTAAGATGGGGCCGAATGGTCGTTGGGGAATCCGGGGAGGGTTTATGCACTCAAGAAGTGCACACGCAAGAACACGAACGAGAAACCAAGAAAGCAGGAACACAAAGCACACCACGATGTACCCTGCTTCGGGGCCCTCTTGCGGAGGTAACACCCCTACTGCAGCAATATCCTACTCAGTGTATAGCTCAAAGTGACAAGTACAAGCTGCTCCTCGAGCTGTATGATGATACAATGGTGAGAACTTGAGGTAAAAGATGGAGCTACGCGGGAGGAAGAAGGCACTCCGAGCTAGATCCGAGGTGTTTCCGGGGTGTTCCGAGGTTCCTTTCTCTCTTTCTCTTTCTGTTGATCGATCTCTCCGTCTGGGGGTCAAGCAGGAGGGGGTGAAGCCCTCTATATAGGCCAACCGGGTTACCGTTGTGCCCCTCGCTGAACACTGTAGCCATGCCTATGCTTTGGTCATCATTGTACTCCTGCCAGGGACAAGACATGGCCAGCCCATCCCCTGCGTCACCACAGTGGAGCTAGGATGTCCCCTCTGACAGAGACAAGACATAGCCATGTCGTGCTACTTCGTAGCCTTTTCCCTGGATCTCACGCGGTCAGCGGTCAGAGGCGTGCAGCCCCGCCGAACCCGGGGCACGCCTCTGCCATGCTCCGTGACAGACGCTTCCGTGTCAGGCGTGAAGTGACAGAAGCATTGACTCCTGCCCGAGCTACGGCCTCCTGTCGTGGTTAGCCCGGGTCCTGCGCTTACGATCTTTTACCAGGTCGGACCTCACTTCCTTCCAATAGCATCTCCTGTACTCACAACACAAACCATAGCACCGAGGTATTAGGTCGACTGACCATAGCTCGGCCAGTGAACCTCGGCCCATGCCAACGGGAAAACTCGGACCCCTCTGGGCCAAGATAGGTCGGTCTTTATACTCTCTAGGTCAAGATGAAGCTCGGTTTCTCCCAGGCCCAAGCAGGTCGGCCCTCTCCGTACCTCGGCATATACTTAAACTTTTCTTATGCCAAGCCTTGACCCTACCCGGGGGTAGCCCCCCGACATTAGTCCCCGAAGCTGGTGCGGTCCTACGACCTCGGATGGAGGGCCGTAGCAGATTCAAAAACAAACAAAGCACCACCTCTAAAACCGACCTCCAACATAGCTCTGCCGAGGTACTTCCCACAGACCATAATTTAACCCGAGGTTGATATGCAATCCGATCTTTCCGAGCTTCTTGACTCAGCACAATCTTGCCTCAAGATTTTCCAAGGCACGTGGCGAAGAATCTCTGCCCAGACCTCGAAATCCGGACCTCGGAAAGACAGGTCCTGACCACACGCCGCCCTCGTCAGCCGGACCCACCGAACAGCGCACATGCGCACTCAAGTGCGAGGCCAACTTGACCGCCCATGACTCCTCGATTCTCGCGCTGACCAGCACAGGAAATCCGAGGCTGGCGGTTGCCACTCTGCGGCCCACGATGTGGCCGATCGTGCGGCCACCAACCGCGCAACCGCTCCTCCGCTCACACACAATCCCACGTCTCCGCGGTAACCGCGCGGTAGTGCGCAGTTACCGCACGCCGTTACTGCACGCCGCTTATAAATAAGGGCCCAAGGCAGGACTTCGTCTTCTTCTTCCCCACTTCACTGCTTCGTGCCCTCTGCCTCCCGCGCCGCCGTCGAGCGCCTCGCCGCACCGGAGTATGCGCCGCCGTTCTGCAACACCGTCCTGCACCGCCGTCAAGCGCCTCGCCGCACCGGAGCACGCGCGATGCGCCTGACGCCATCGACTCGCCGCCGATCCCTCGCGTTCCTCCACGGTGAGTTCCTTGCTTCCCCTCCATTGCCGTGGATGAGTTCATCCTCCGATGAACTCGAGGATCCTGATGAACCCTAAGATTCTGATGAACTAGATGATCCCCTCGAGCCCTTTTAGCACATTTTAGATCTCGCTTAGATTTGCACCAGACGCATCCGTAGCACTATCCTTTTAGTTTTGCCCCTGGATGAACTCGATTTTATTTCCCTTTTTAGCTCACCGGTAGATCTTTGCTAGCATCTCGCCACGGTAGAAACATGTTTCTCGCCTAAATCCTTTAGCTCGGCTGTTTTGACTGATCCGAGGTATTTTACCCCGGCTGTCCTGAACTATCCGAGGTACTTACCCTGGTTGAACCTCCCTCTTCTGCAGGAAAGCGTCAACATGTCTTCTGCCTCGGATCCCGCCGAGGAAGGAGCATCTGCAGAACGAGGTAGCTGGGAGGGATCCGATGTCACGGAGGTCGACATCAAGTGGCTCTGAGATTCACGGCGGATCCCGGCTAAACTCATCTGCTGGATTCCGAAGAAAGGAGACATCGAACCCGAGGTGGAATCCGGGGAGAGGGTCGTCTTCCTGGACCACTTTGAACGTGGCTTCGGGCTCCCGGCCGGGAAATTCTTCCGGGATTTCTTGGACAAATTCGGGCTACAGCCACACCATCTGCCCGCCAACACTATCCTCCAACTCTCGGCCTACGCGACCTTTTCCGAGGGTTACCTCGGATTATGGCCAAGCATCGAGTCCTGGGCCAAGTACTTCCAGCTGAAGAAGCAAAGTGTCCCGAACAAGAAGGTCGTGGACAAGGAGATGACAGCTTGCGGGGCGGCCTCGATTTCACCTCGGCGCCTTTCTGAGTTTCCTCGGATCCAGGGCCTGGACTCCTGCCGCAAATGGCAACGCTCCTTCTTTTACGTGAAGAACCCGGGCACCGACGATCTCATCAACTTGCCGGAGTTCTCCATTGGAACCCCACTGCCCAACTCAACTGGGATTACGAGCCTGCTCCCGACGCTCCCGAGGTTCTACTGATTCATCAGACCATGATGTCACTCCAGGAGAAAAGCCGAGTTAGCCCTTTACAAGAGCGGGCTCATAAGATCTGCCATATGAGTGGCCGCTACGACCCCACTCGGCACAGCACCTTTGAACTTGATGACTCCGAGGTGAAGAGGCGCATCCGGGCCATCGCCAAGACCACCATGCCCGACAAGTGGAAATGGGGTGTCAAGCCCTATGACCGAGATCACCCTCCAGCTCAAGTAAGTGTACTTTACCCGACGTAAAATATTCCTCGGTTTCATTTTCACCCCGGCCTTGTATTGATTCTTGTGCTAACTCGGTTTTACCTTGCCACCTCTGCAGAAGTTCACTCGACAGGAAATCGAGGATGGCCCCCTTTCTTCTAAGGAGTGGACTCCCGACCTGCCTGTCCCGGGCCGCCGAGGTTGAAGATCCGGACAATGAGGATCACCTCCCCATTCCCAAGGCCACCTCGGGTAAGACTCGTGGTTTCACCTCGCACCGCCCACCAGTTCGATCGTCTATCCAGGATTGGCCCGATGATGACGATGATGATTGCCAAATTCTGGAACCTGTCAACGTTATTCCCATTTCATATGCTCCTCCAACATATAAGAACTTTCATCCAGCGTCTGCAGCTTCCCGGAAGCGCTCAGGACCTGGTACCTCGGATGCCGAGGCTTCCAAGACCTCGGAGACTGCGGCGCCCAAAGCCAAGCGTGCCAAGAAGACCTCGGGAGGCACAAGAAGCGAGGCCCCGTGGAAGAAGATGCGTAAGTCACCTTGCTCCTTTTTACCTTTCACGCTGTTCCGAGGTTAAGTTTTTTACTCTAACTTAATCTTTTCTTTTTTGTCTAGCCCGGCTCGGCAGATCAAACAGAGCCACAGCTCGATACACTCACCACTGCCTCCAGTGGTTGAAGCTCAGACAACCGAGGTCGAGGTTAACCTCGGCAGCCCCGCCAGAGCCTCTCCTCCAGAACGGTCCATTGACCTCACAGCCCGGAGAAGACCATCTCCTCCCCGGCGCGCGTCTCCTCCGCCGAACTTCCACCGCCGAGCTCTGACTCCGGCCTGGGGCACTCTGCTCCCCGCCGAGATCAGACTCCTCCGCCTCCTCAGAAGGATGCGGAGACAGATCGCGCCAAGACTCCGGCTAAGACCGTGCAGGAGCCTCGGCTCTCCCCCAAGTCTCAAGCTGCGCGCAACCAGCAGCAAAGCAGCAGAAGAAGCAGAAGAAGCAGAAGAAAGATTCAGCTCCAGTTGTTGAGCCCCCCAAACAGCCACAGCAAACTCCAATGCCGCCACCGCCACCGGGCCCCAAGGCTGCGAGCACCCAACTGGTGCCGCATGTTCCGCTTCTGCGCCGAGGTCCACCTTGACCAAGACCGCGCCCTCGAGCTCTCAGGTCGCCACCTCCCGAGCTCTTTTTCTGCTACCATCCAGCCGAACATCAGCAGCTGGGAGGTCGGGCAACTCCGGACCAAGAGCGGGAACAGCTTAGGCTCGGAGAAGCACTACGACATGGACTGGAACTCGGCTGACACTGCCGAGGTCTCCTCTAACCCGAGCTCTGAGCATCCAGTTGGACCTAGCGCCGTGCTCCAGTCCATCTACAACATGCAGACTGCGGTCCTTGATTGCAGCAAGAAGGCCTCGGTAAGTTTCTTTACGCAACTCTCTTTCTTCCTTTGAAACCAAATGACAAACATACACTATCCCAGTCCCCGAGATTCGGGTTGAGCAATTGACACTCCACCGAGTTAAAATTGCTCGGCTTGAATCTCAAAAACTTGTCATTTCTCCCATGCTGAGTCCCCGAGGCCAATGCCAAGTCCCCGGGACTCAATTGGGCCTCGGGTGCTAAAATACCTCGGATTTTCCGAACTGATCTCTCTATTTTTTCAGGAGTGCAACAATGCTCGGACAAAGATCTTCAAGAACCTCCTGCTGGATCACAACAGATGAAGAAGTCTCACCGGACTCTTCTATCCGCAAAGGAGCAGAGCGACAAAGATTACGCCTCCAAGTTGAAGACAGCCGAGATGAAATAGCTCGGCTGCAACAAGAGCTGAACCGGGCTAATGAAGCCAAAACTGCTGTGGAGGACGCTATGAAGGTCAAGACCAGGCCGCCGAACAGCAGCAAGAGCTTGCCAAGACCCTGGAGAGCCGCGCCACCTCGGCCGAAGCCGAACTTATGCCCTCCGAGCTATATCGAAAAGCTGGTTGTCCGAGCTCGCTCGGATTAATCACCAAATGGACAGTAAGTTTCTTTTCCCCTTTTCCTTATTTTCTGCCGACCTACACCCCGTGCCACCGTATGCCTTATTTCAGCGACAGCCTTTTTGTCTTCTTCAGAGAACTTTGAGCACTCCAAGGACAAGGCTATCCGCGAAGTTCAAGCAGCTCGGGCAAAGAGGGCTGAGACAGAAACCCTCAGCGAAAGCTGGGATATCCAGGACCACCTTGTTGCCCTTAATGCTCGGATCAGGCCGCTCAGGGCCATTGGAACCAAGCTGGTTGATGCTGCCATCGAGGTCCACCGTGCCCTCTGGCCCAAGGTCAAGACTCCCACTTGCATCGACGAGCTCGCCACGAAGCTGAAAGGAGCCGAGGCTAGACTTCGGGAGTGGAGATGCTCATCAGCTCGGGCTGGAGCGGACAAGGCCCTGGTGTTCGTGCTGTCCTGGTATGAAGATGTTGAGATCCACACGGTTACCTCCCTGCGCAGGGGCTCTCCTTGGAACCCCCTGATGGCATTGCGAAACGCCAAGCAGCAGCCGACCTCTTTGCTAGTTATGCAAACACCCGGACCTTTGATGACGGGCGCCTCTACTCTGAGGATGAAGAGAGCTCGGACGAGGAAGCAGAGTCCGGTGAAGAAGTTCTGACGGCGAGGAAATTGACTTTGACGAGCCTGAGAGCTCCAAGGGCAAGGCCGGCAAAACAACCGAGGTGGCTGAAGGCTCTGATGATGACTTCAGCTTCGACGAACCTCCGAACTCCAAGGGCAAGTCCGGCAAAGCCGTAGCCACCGAGGTGATCTCCCCCGACGTGACGGACACCCCGGCATCCACTCCAACAACCGAGGTTGCTTCCGCGACCGAGGTGGTTCCTGCGCCCGAGGTTGTTCCTGCGCCCGAGGCTCCTGCCCAGGTCCTGCGCCCACTGCGACCGAGGTCTCTTTCCGAGGCCTGAACTTGTCTCAACAAAACATTAAATCCCCGGTATGCCGGGTGCAGATGTAACAGACCTTAAGTAGTTTGCCTTGCTACCAGTACTATTATCTTGCTATCCGAACCATGCTTTTCTAAGAATTTATGCCGAACCCTTTTGGAACGAGTCCCCGAGTTCACTTTCGTGTTTACTATACTTGGCATTCTTTGCTCTTGTCTACCATTTTGGCGTTCGACAGTCGAGTCACAAGATTGTTGTTTATAGCATACAGTACTTAGCAAATGTCGAGGTGTGTTTCAAAATCATCCGACATAAACGAAAGGTAAAGACAGGGGTTAGTAAACGACACATGCCGAACTATATTTTTGGACCGAGTCCCCGAGTCCATTTTCATGTTTCCCACGTTTTTTCATCTTTGCTCTTGACTACCATTTGGCGTTGCAGTCGAGTCACAAGATTAGTTACACAGCATACATTACTTGAAGTTTGAGACGAGGTTCAAAATAGTTCGGCATATGAACGAAATTGACAAACAGAAATAAAACACAAGCACAAGAGCGAGGCAGTCCCCGAGCTTCAACCTCGGAGTGCCGACATTTCATTAAGGATTAACCGAGGTACATACATTGCGCCCTTCATGAGTAGAAAGGTCGGAGTAGAGCTATATTCCATGGTCGCCTGACCTCTGATCCGGGGTTGTCCAGCCCATCTTCCCTTGGTTCCTGCGCATCTATTAGATAGTAGAATCATTGAGCAGAGCTCGGCTCACAATGAACGGTCCCTCCCATGGAGGTGACAACTTGTGCCGACCTTTCTTGCGCTGCACCACCTCAGCACCAAATCTCCCTCGTGAAACACACGAGGGTTGACACTCCGGCTATGATAACGTCGGAGACCTTGCTGGTATATTGCTGACCGAGATGAGGCCAATTCTCTAGCTTCCTCAAGCAGATCTACTGCATCCTCCCGAGCCTCTTTTGCCTCGGCTTCAGTGTACATTGCCACTCTGGGCGCATCATATTCGATGTCAGTGGGTAGCATAGCTTCTGCCCCATAGACCATAAAAAATGGCGTATAGCCAGTTGATCGATTTGGCGTGGTCCTTAGACCCCACAGTACTGCTGGTATCTCATCTATCCAACACCCCGGCGTTTTCAGCAGTGGTTCAATGAGCCGAGCCTTGATGCCGGCCAACACTAGAGCATTTGATCTTTCCACTTGTCCATTAGACTCCGGGTGTGCCACCGAGGCTATGTCCAGCCGGATTCCCTTGTTCATGCAAAACCGAGCAAATTCTCCAACAGCAAAGTTCGTGCCGTTGTCCGAGATAATGCTATGGGGGTACCCATATCGCAGAATGATCTCCTTCAAAAAGTCACTGCTGAATGACCATCCAACTTCCGGATTGGTTTCACCTCGATCCACTTGGTGAACTTGTCCACCATCACCAGTATGTGCGTCATGTTACCTCGGGCTGGTTTGAACTCTCCCACCATATCCAAACACCATACCGCAAACGGCCAAGTGATAGGAATTGTTTTGAGCGCCGAGGCTGGCATATGCGTTTGCTTGGCAAACCTTTGGCATCCTTCACATCTCCGGACTATGGCCTCTGCATCAGCAAGAGCAGTGGGCCAATAGAACCCATGCCTGAACACCTTGGCCACCAGAGCTCTTGTGCTGCAATGATGACCACACTCTCCTTGGTGGATCTCCAAAAGCATCTCCTTGCCTTCAGCTGGCTCGACACACCGTTGCAACACCTCGGTTACGCTTCTTTTATAGAGCTCCTTGTTGATGATGGTGTACGCCTTGCCCTCCTTTGGATTCTCCTAGCCTCGGTTGTGTCACTTGGCAAGCTTCCCTCCGTTATGAACTTCATGATTTGCTCCGCCCACTCCGGCACTGGGTGCAAAGGAAAAAGTTCTCGTCCACCTCCATTGGTTCGGCCACCATAATCTCCTCCATTATTTCCTCCACCATCCTGCGACCAGTCCCCGAGTCTTGATGAGCAGTCCCCGAGGTTCGGTGCGCAGTCCCCGAGCTCTGCCACGCAGTCCCCGGGTCCGACCAAACGCACCCGACGTCTACCTCCATTGGAACAGGTCCGGGCTCTTGCTCCGCCGGGATGAAAATAGATTCGGATTCAGGAGAAGGTTTGATTGAAGGAGTTCTCAAGTGATTCAGGGCTACCCCTGGTGGTACTGCCTCTTTCGATGAACCGAGCTTTGACAACACGTCGGCAGCATCATTTTCTGCCCGAGGTATATGCCTGTACTCACACCCTTCAAAGAACCCGGATATCTTTTGCACATGGAACCGATATAACGCCATGTTGGCATCCAGAGCATCCCAAGTTCCAGAAGATTGTTGCACCACCAGGTCGGAATCGCCGAAGCACTCTACACGCCGGATACCGATCTCCTTCGCCACATTGAGGCCATGGATTAAGGCCTCATACTCCGCCACATTGTTTGATGCTGAGAAATGAATCTGCAGCACGTATTTCAGCTGATCTCGCTTCGGCGAGGTGAGGACTATTCCAGCCCCCAGCCCGATCTTTGTCTTGGACCCATCAAAATGCATTTTCCAATAATTATAGTCCGGCCTGGGTGGCTCATACTGCATCTCGGCCCAATCACAAAAGAAGTCCGGCAACGCCTGGGATTTAATTGCATCTCTTCTCTCATAATGTGGTGCATATGGAGACACCTCAATCGCCCATTTGGCAACTCGGCCAGTTGCATCTTTGCACCCGATGATCTCCGAGATTGGAGCTTCGCACACCACCGTCATGGGATGCTCCTGGAAATAATGCTTCAACTTCTTGACCGCCAGGTAGACACCATACGTCATCTTCTGGTAGTGAGGGTAATTCTGCTTCGAGGTAGAGATCACCTCGCTCAAGTAATACACCGGTCTCTGCACCGACCTGCCACCTTCTTCGCGCTCCACCACCACTGCCACACTTACAACTCGGTTTGTGGCCGCAATGTAAAGTAACATCGGCTCATTGTGCAATGGTGACGCCAACACCGGGGCAGTGGACAACATCTTTTTCAGCTCATTGAACGCCACGTCGGCCTGCGGGGTCCATGTAAACCCGGTACTTTTCTTCATGAGCTGGTACAAAGGTAAGGCTTTTTCTCCCAGCCGACCTACAAATCGGCTCAACGAGGCTAGGCACCCTGTGAATTTCTGCACATCTTTCAAACACTTCGGTAACTTCATGTTCTCAATAGCTCGGATCTTGGCCGGGTTAACCTCGATACCTCGGCTAGACACCAGGAATCCGAGCAACTTTCCAGCCGGGACACCAAAGGTGCACTTGTCCGGGTTAAGCTTCAACCGATATTTTCTCAAATTCACAAATGTCTCCTCGAGATCCTCGAGGAGAGTACGTTTCTCCTTAGTTTTGATGACGATATCATCGACATACACTTGCACATTTTTGCCCATTTGAGAGTGCAGGCATTTCTGCATACACCTCTGATAAGTTGCCCCGGCATTTCTCAGACCAAAACACATGACACGATAGCAATACGCCCCATACGGGGTAATAAAAGCAGTCTTTATTTGATCCTTCGGGTTCAGTGGTATCTGGTGAAAACCAGAGTACGCATCGATAAAAGACAACAGTTCACAACCAGCAGTGGAATCAATCACTTGATCAATCCGAGGTAATGGAAAGGATCTTTCGGGCACGCCTTGTTGAGGTTAGTGAAGTCAATGCACATGCGCCACACCTTGACCACGGCTGGCTCGTCTTTCTTCTTTTCCACCAAGACCGGATTGGATATCCAGTCCGGATGCAGCACCTCCATAATGAACCCGGCTGCAAGCAACTTAGCCAGCTCGTCCAGCACCACTTGTCTTCGGTCGTCTGAGAGACGACGGGTCGGTTGCCTCACCGGTTTCACCTCTGGCCTGACAAATAAAGAGTGCTCTGCCAACTCCCTCGGAACACCAGGCAGGTCCTTAGCCGACCATGCAAAGATATCCCGATTCTCACGGAGGAAGTGACAGAGCTCGCTTCCTATTTCTCGCCCAGCCCGGTCCCAATGATGGCCATATGCTCTGGGTGCTCCGGGTCAATGGGGATCTTCTTGGTCTCCTTGGGCACCTCAAATGCTGCAGTTGAGTCCGGGCTCATCAGTCCGGACATGCCGAGCTGTGTTGACTGCGCCATTGCCACCACTTGATGCAGCTTCTTCTTCTCAGCTGCGATCACCAAAGACTCGGCCAGATTAGACCCCGCCGAGGCACACTGAATGGCTCGCTTGTAGTCACCCGAGATGGATATGATCCCATTAGGCCCTGGCATTTTCATCTTCAGGTATGCAACATGGGTGGAAATCATGAACTTGGCCAGAGCCGGCCTTCCAAGCAATGCATGGTATGCACTCTCCAAGTCCACCACCTCGAACTCGATACTCTCAACTCGGCAATTTCCTTGGTTCCAAATGCTACATCCACCCATATCTTGCCCATGGGTGCACAGGAAACGCCAGGCACAATCCCATGAAAAGTACAACTGCTTGGCATCAACTGATTTGGCGATATGCCCAATTTCACCATTGTGTCTCGGTACATGATGTTGATGGCACTGCCATTGTCCACCAGAACTCGGGTAAACCTCACATTGTTGTAGGCCCACACAACGTCGGATCTACCACCAGGGCATACTTTCCAGGGCTCGGCATGATCCGAGGTGTGTCTTTCCTGCTCCAAGTGATCTCCTGCTCAGACCAGTTCATATAGGTCGGCACCACCGGCATTACTGCATTCACCTCCATGGCACGCCTCTGCACGCTCTTCTTGTCAGTTGGCTCGGTCACAAAGACCACATAGCTCGCATGAGCCTCTCTATAGTCATTTCCGGGGTATTCATACTGCTGACTTGGTCCGGCACCATTGTTGTTATTACCTCGGACATTCACAACATTCACGGGCCTTGCTGCTGCAGGCCTCGGAGGAGGTGCAGTGGTTATCGGGGTAACATTTGCTCCGGACAGATTTGGGTGGGACCTCGGCTGAAATCTCTGAGGTGGTCCTGCTCTGTTTCCTCCGGCCTTCGCCCCTTCTTCTCTGATTCTGCGGTTCCAGCTGCACTGCCGGGTTGAATGGTTGGCTGGCTTGCGCGGGTCGGTCGTATGGTAACAGCAAGGACCATCTATCATTGATTCATAAGTCAAGGGTGGCTCCGGGTTCGGACTAAATGCCGGACCATTGATTTTCGGCCTCTGGACACCTCCAGCTCCGGGCTGATCCGGGTTCACCGCTGCAACTTGGTTCGAGGTGTATGGGTAGTCCGGCTCCCTCCTCTTTTGTCCGAACTCTTGGCGGTCATTACACCTTGGTCCGAGCCGGTTGTTTATTGGCTCCCTCCTTCTGTTACGTGCCACTGCCTCTGCTGCTGGCTGCATCGGATCACCCAGAGCATAAGAATCTGCAATCCGGATTGTTTCTGCTAGGGATTTCGGCATATCTCTTTGGAGCCTCTGCCACAGCATGCTGCCATGTCGACAACCATCTGCAAACCAGGAAATGGCCTGTGCCTCTACAACTCCTTCACAGGAATTCCGAACATTGCTCCACCGAGTTAAGAATTCTCGGTCAGTTTCATGATCATCTTGCTTACATGCCGCCAGGAGCTGAGGTCGGTTTGGCCTCTTGTATGTACTAGCAAAGTTGCTGTTAAACGCCAGCTCCAAGTCTATCCAGGAGTTGATACTATACTCCGGCAAATTATTCAGCCAGATCCGAGCTGGACCTTCCAACATGTGCGGGAGATACCGGACCGCCCATCGGCGATTGCCCCCCGCTATGTGCACCGAGGATACATAATCTGTCAGCCAATCTTGCGGCTTGGTGCTCCCGTTGTATGGCTTGGTGTTCCGACCTAACTGGAACTGAGATACTGGCGGTGGTGGCTCCTTCATGATCCGAGGTCCAAAACACGCCGGACCAGGAGGGCCTTCCTCCTCCAGTTGCTCGGACAAGTAGATTCTATCCAGCTTGTTACGAACATCGCCTGGAGCTAACATCCGACCTCCTATCCGAGGTCCCAACGCCCCATCCACTCTGTGGTATCCAGCTCGCGCCATGGCCGAGTCTCCATCATCATATCGGTCATCGCCTTGACCGACATTCTGAGGTTGCTGAACATACTCCGGCTCTCGCTGATATTGCCCCTGCGGCCGGGTTGTTGCTGATACCTCGGGGGCGGAGGTGGTTTACCTCGGCCAGCCGACGCTGCTTGCCCGCCATTCTGATTTCCCTGACCGGAGTTACCCTTAGCTCGGCTTGCATTACCTGGGCCGGGGTTTCCCTTAGCTCGGCTAGCATTGCCCTGGCCCACCTTCTGCTTTGCTGCTAACACCGGATCATACATCTGCAGCTGCTTGTTCTGACCCGAGGTGACACTCCGGGCTCGATCGGCTCCTCCGACGAGTGGAGACGAGGCTTGCCCCTTGGACACCTGACTAACTGGCCTAGCTGAATAAACCATCTCTGAATCACCAGCCCCGGCATATGCTCTGCGGAGAGCCTCATTCTGCTGGTTAGCTACATACACTAATTCATTGACTCGCTTCTGCTGCGCACGCCATGCATCTCCAGTCAACCCGGATAGCTCGGCCCTGCCTGCCTCGGCAGCTCTGAGGTTCTTAGCAGGGGAACTATATACCGGCCTTCCAGTCGACACGCGACTCTCACTCCTAGCCGAGGTGGTAGGTCGAGCCTCCCTGTTTATCTCATCATTGAGCCCCTTGCCTCTCTGCCGCACCTCGGCTCCCCTATTTGTATCAACTGCTACCGGGGTGAAGCCATTCGCTGCATTGTACTCACGCAGATCTCTATTGAACTCATCTCTAGCTGTTATCATTGCTACAGCCTCCTTTGCAACAGGACACGCTTTGCCTCTAGGTCGGCCACAGTCACCACTACATCCACTCCTGGATTTACTGGGTCTGCCAGTGTCTCCACTATCTCTACCAGGGTCGCACCTCGGCCCTGCAGCTCGGGGGTACCAGGCAACTCTTTCTCTAGCCTGGGCTTTGCAGATCTCACCTTAGCAACCTCGGCCGCTTGGATTTGCTGGCATCTACTTTGCCAGCGGCATCAACCGGACCGTCATCATCACCTCCACGCAGCTCTCGGGGCGAGTGATACGCCGACCTAAAGCCGCGAGGAGAGGAGTTTCGTCGTCCACGAGCACCTGCTCCGGGTACCGCGAACAACCTCGACAGCAACGTAGGTGACGAAGCTGCCGAGCATCATGGTGAAGCCATGCTCGGGGAAGGGCTTGCCGGCGAAACACCCCGCGTTGTCGCTGATGAAGGTGAACTCACCGATCTTGGCGATAAGCCCGGAAAGAACACGCTCGCCTGAGCCCGTCCGGATGTAAACTCCCTCCAACGCCTCAATCTGCCCCACGGTGGGCGCCAACTGTCGTGGTGGGATCACGGCAGATGCCATAGGTATGGCTAAGATGGGGCCGAATGGTCGTTGGGGGAATCCGGGGAGGGTTTATGCACTCAAGAAGTGCACACGCAAGAACACGCAAGAACACGAACGAGAAACCAAGAAACAAGAACACAAAGCACACCACGATGTACCCTGCTTCGGGGCCCTCTTGTGGAGGTAACACCCCTACTGCAGCACTATCCTACTCAGTGTATAGCTCAAAGTGACAAGTACAAGCTGCTCCTCGAGCTGTATGATGATACAATGGTGAGAACTTGAGGTAAAAGATGGAGCTACGGGAGGAAGAAGGCACTCCGAGCTAGATCCGAGGTGTTTCCGGGGTGTTCCGAGGTTCCTTTCTCTCTTCTCTTTTTGTTGATCGATCTCTCCGTCGGGGGTCAAGCAGGAGGGGGGTGAAGCCCTCTATATAGGCCAACCGGTTACCGTTGTGCCCCTCGCTGAACACTGTAGCCATGCCTCTGCTTTGGTCATCATTGTAGTCCTGCCAGGGACAAGACATGGCCAGCCCATCCCCTGCGTCACCACAGTGGAGCTAGGATGTCCCCTCTGACAGAGACAAGACATAGCCATGCCGTGCTACTTCGTAGCCTTTTCCCCGGATCTCACGCGGTCAGCGGTCAGAGGCGTGCAGCCCCGCCGAACCCGGGGCACGCCTCTGCCATGCTCCGTGACAGACGCTTCCGTGTCAGGCGTGAAGTGACAGGAGCATTGACTCCTGCCCGAGCTACGGCCTCCTGCCGTGGTTAGCCGGGTCCTGCGCTTATGATCTTTTACCAGGTCGGACCTCACTTCCTTCCAATAGCATCTCCTGTACTCACAACACAAACCATAGCACCGAGGAATTAGGTCGGCTGACCATAGCTCGGCCAGTGAACCTCGGCCCATGCCAACGGGAAACCTCAGACCCCTCTGGGCCAAGATAGGTCGGTCTTTATACTCTCTAGGTTAAGATGAAGCTCGGTTTCTCCCAGGCCCAAGCAGGTCGGCCCTCTCCGTACTTCGGCATATACTTAAACTTTTCTTATGCCAAGCCTTGACCCTACCGGGGGTAGCCCCCCGACAAGATCAGATACTATCATTGAACGGAAGAGGGAAAGAATGAGGAGTTGAGCATACCTGCTTTGCTTCCTCAGCTGTCAAGTTCTGAAAGTGAGGATGAACAATCATCCGTGGCTTGAATTGTTTCTTCGCAAGTTCCTTCTGTTTCCGAGCCTTAGCTAGCTCATCCTGTGAAGCCATCTCTTGTTCGTGATAGTATGGATCATGATTCCTTGTGGATAATGATCTTCTCATGTCACTAGCCTTGCATGTTAGGTAAACTTGGAACCTATTTTTATTCACATTCTTGATTTTGCCACATAATACATCACCTTGACGTATCGGTAGTGTCTCCGCGTCAAAGCCATCATCAGAGTAGTTGTCTCCCAAAACTATTGCTTTTAAGCCAGAATCAAAAGTGCAAACAATTCGGCTCTCTTGTATCTGGCAAACTGTTAGTTGAACAATCCTTCCTTCTGATTGGCTGTCCTCGGTCTCACCAGAGAGCATCCAAAATTCCTCATCTGAACTTGGTTCAGTATAGGGGGTCCTCCAATCAGAATAACCACACATCAATTCCGTCTTTATATCACGCAGTGTCTCCGTTTTATGCAAATCCCCAGGGATACTTTTCATGTATTCATCGATGTCAAGACGGTTAAGCAAGTTCGGGTTTTCTCTTACTTGCTCAATTGCCATCTCTTGCTCATCCTCATCCATCTCATCTGTTTCACGGTGCGCCCTCGGCGTAGACATCCTTGGCCAACTTATTGGCCAATGCATATGATTCAGGATGGATCCTTGTATCGTCAAGAAGATCAATGATTTTCAGAACTAGCTGCCGCTGCACCACTCCTTCGAACACGTAAAAACCCAGACGCATTCATGAACACTTTCCTGCCTAGAGGTTCTGCGAACTCCTTGCGACTAAAAGAGGATCCCTCTCTTACCAACTCTTTCTGCAGAGCGGAAGCTTTGCGTGGACCCAAACAAGCAACAAACTGTAAAGTTGAAAAATGCCACCCATGGCTAGCAGCAAGGTTAACATCAAATCCTATCTGATTTGTCGCATCAACCATTACTTGCTTGACAACTTCATACTTCTCTTCAGGAGTAAGGAACTCTTGGAGGGGGTGCAATTTCCATGACAGTATATCTTTTCCAGGTCCACAGACTGTTGCAACCATCGCCAATGGATTCTGCACGTACCGACCAAGCGCCACAGCCCGCTTCACAATACCTGGACATGAGTTGAGATGCACAAATTTGAAGCAAGTTATTTACAAGAGGCTCATGATCTGAAGAGCTAACAGTAAATCAACAGGTTTTACTTTACCTGACTGGCCAGGCAGTTGATCTGAAGATATTCGAGAATTCTCGTACAAGCGAGGGACTGATTCATCGACGTAGATACTGCTCAAATCTGCCACTTGGTCGTTAATGTCTCTTGGGTTTTCTTCTACAATTTTGAAAACAACCTACGCAACGGTGGATGCAAGGTTAAAACTATAAGCAACAACCAGACAACAGGAAACGTCCAAAGAATATAATGTAGTTTATGAAAAAATAAGATCAAAGTCCAAAGAATATAAATCCTATAGAACGATTATCTTGGTTATTCAACCGGTTACAACGCCAAGTGCCTACCTGGCTAGTGTATCCTGGAGAGAACATTTTTTTAGAGAACAATATTAAGTTTCTTACTGCAGAGAATACATCTTTAATATCAGCCCACAAAATTAGGAACAAGGAAGCACCTGCAAAAAAATAAGTTGAGGTAATAGCATATTTATCATCAAGCTACCAATAAGCATGACAGATCCACAGACATTATACCTACCAAAATAAATAGGAATTTGTTTGTACTATACACACCGGAACCAAGGTTATATATGATCACCTCCTGTTCCTAACATAAGATATACTTCACTAGCTAGTACAGCTTGCAACAAACAGAAATATGAAACAACATGTTCCCATCTGTTGACCCAAAGTATCAATCAAAGTCTTATTAGTGATGTTTGATGTTAAAAGAGGCATTGGCATGTAATCTAATAATGAGGAATTCTCAGATTCAATTCAACTGAAACGAAGGACAATTATTGAAGCATTTTACCGAACAAGTGGCCAGCATGCAAAATTTTCTTTGGCACAGCGTGTTTCACTTTCTAGAGCAGAGGAATAATTTCCAGAGCTACATAATAATTCCTAATAAAAAAGGGAAATAGCATAAAATGTAGCACGGCCTGGAACTCTTGCGAAAATTGAAAGTACAGGAAAATAGAAAGAAAAAGATGTCAGTCAATTGCACCTGATGGTATCTTTTAAGCAGATGAGAAGCCTAGGTTTAAATCCACGGAAAAAGTGTCTTAAGTCGGCATTCACCGGACTAAGAGCCACTTCTCAGTGCAGGGAAATAGAGAGGTAGAGAAAAGGCACATGTTTTTTATCTGTGGAGCTGAGCCAAGTGAGAGAGCGTAGGATGCAGACAGCACTTTATCTAAAAAAAAGGATGCAGACAGCACACGAAGAAAAGAAAGATGCAAATTGATCACCTAAAGAGTCATATAGTGTTCCGTTCTCGTTGGAACATGGACGCCAATTCTTTCAGTTTCAGTTACTCGTATAGCATCCATTAACAAAAGTCACCAATAATTTCTATGCAGTTATATTCCTAATTGTAGCAATATGAATTCCAAGCTTAAAGGTTCAGCTTACTTTGTTGCAATATGTACTATCTGCAATAACGCATATCCTATATGCAATTTTTTAGATAAATATCCTATATGCAATTTTTTAGATAAAATATCCTATATGCAATTTTAGAAGGCCTGGGAGAGCATTCCAAAATCCACTCATGTACACAAATATCCAACTTTAAGTTAAAGAGATTGAACTATTCAGGACAGCTTCTTCCTCCTTCCCCGCTACAGTGAAGGAGGGGCGTTTTTTCTGGAACCTCTTGCTCGCCACACTCTCGCCGCCGCGGATCCGTGGGATCCCTCTCCCCTCGACCGCTCCGGCGGCGGATGGGGTGGGGAATCCCCGGATCTCCTCGTGTATATAGAGTAGGGGTGGGTAGGTACCCGCCGGCGGCGCTGGGGAGACGGCGGAGCGGCCGGTGTGGTGTTTGGTGTCGGCGACCTTCGTCTCCGGCGGAGGAGCTCCGGTGGGGCTTCGACGCGAGGTGGCTGACTTGCGGGAGCTCGGGGCCCGGTGCGGTGGTCGAGTTCTTCCGCCTACCGCTGGATCCGAGGCGGCGGATCTGGCCGGTGGGTGACAGGGCCAGGTGGGCTTCGCGGCGTCGATCTGCGTCGAGCTCAAGGATGGCTGCGGCAAGGAGGTGTTGCAGGTGCGGGAGGGGATGCGCCGTGCTCTTCATCGCCCCAAGCTCCGCCGCACACGGTCGTCGGGCCGTGTCCGTGTGGGAGTCAGGCCCTGCGGCGCGATTCAACTGTGAAGGTCCTCTCGGGCAGTGGATGGTTTGGTGGACGGCGACCCTCGACCTCGACGCCGGCGATGCTGCTGTTGCTCCCCATGGTTCTGCTTCCTCTACGTATTTCAATTTGTACTTGCTGTTCGTACTATGTACGCTGTATGTGGTACTCTGTTGATTAATATACGTAGAAAATTCAAAAAAAAAAAGATTGAACTATTCAGAGCCTGTCACTGGATCGAATACCTTTAGGGCGCCCCCAAATTAGTGTGGGGGAGAGCACCGCTCCGCAGGACCTCACTCGATGGCCAACCATATGACATCCTTAGGGACCAGCGATGCCGCAGCAGCCATGCAGAGTGCGCGAGCTGTAGCGGAGGAGTAGGACGTGGTGCGGTAGTTGTTGGTCAGTTTCTGTTGTCGTACGTTCAGTTAGATAGTTAGCTACATTTCCTAGCTTTTTTCGAAAAGGGGAGCACTGCCCGGCCAGCTACTTCCTAGCTAAGTTCAGTTAGCGTCAGAGACAGATGAGGATGCGGTCTGTGTGCTCCCGTCCAGCAACATAGGCACGTGATAGTGTACACCTCGATCGTGGGCACAATCCGGTAATGGGGTGAATCATCACAGCAATCTCTCTAAAGAAAAGGAGAAAAAACGCAGAAAAGCAGCAACACATTACGCTGCACAAAATCAGTGTCTCCCTATTCTTCAGTTTTGTTATGTTGAAAAACAACAGTAGTTAAGAGGAGGAGGACCCGAAGGACCCTTGAGGCGAGAGTGGCAGCGGCGGCACGAGGAGACCGAGAGGGAGCGAGAAGCTCGGGTGCGGCGGCTGCTACCGGAGAACACTGGCATTAGTTGTTTCTCTATGTAGGCCCTGTTTGGAAGCATGGTTTCTCACTGGATTGATTTGCTTTCTAGTTTAAATTTGAACTAAATACAAAGTCAATCCGCTGAATAAAGGGATCATGGATTAGTTTAGGATGAGCCAAGGAGGGGCTTTATCTAAATCGTTATGGTGCAGGCTGCAGAATTTTTTTTTCTTTTTTTAATACTGCGTGAGCAGGGTCTTGAACTTGAGACCTCTTGTATCTGATGCCATATAGAATTGCTGCACTAGCCATCTAAATCAAAAGTATAAACTGATGGAAAAGGGCTAGGCAATATATTTATATTCAACGGATCCCAGCAGCATGCCCTATATAACCGGGGGATAAATTTGTTACACAAGTGCCAATTTCCCCCCATAGGCAAATTGCATTTTTATGTAAACTCATGAGAGCAATTAGGGGATTAGTACATGCAGAAATCACTCAATGGGTGGACTTAGGTACTAAAAAATTAGGGGATTAACTTTTGTTTGCCACTTTTCTACCTGCAGGTGCTTAATTGTAATTGATGACATCGGGAAGCAGCTTTGGAATGCAATAAAACCTATCTTCTCCGTGAAAACAAAAAGCAGAATACTTGTGACCACGTCAATTCAGTCAGTAGCTAACGCCTGCAGCTCAGGTTACGGTTATGTTTACAGTATGAGAACTCTTAGTGCAGAACACTCGAAGGATCTGCTAAATAAAAAGGTTTTCGTCAGTGGATGTTCACCTGACATGGAGGAGGGCTCAACTGCAATCGTGGAGAAATGTGATGGCCTACCACTTGCTCTCGTTAGTGTTGCCAAAGTTTTGCAGGGCGAAAATATGCTCACAGGAGCATGCTGTCATGAAATTAGCCAGAACCTAGGTGAACGTACCGACGAGAACAAGAATGGTGACTTCACCAAACTGCGACAAGTTCTAATGAGCAGTTTCAGCAGTCTACCATTGTCAGCCGAAGGATACGTACATCCACGCGGACGCCAGAGTGCCTTGGAGGTTGCAGATGAGAACTTGAAGGAACTAATTGACCGGTGCATAATTCGTCCTATCGATGTAAGCAACAACGCCAGAGTGAAGACCTGCAGAACTCACAGTATCATGCACCAATTCATGCTGCACAAATCCAGGTCTTGTAATTTCATTACAACTTTTGGTGCTGGCAGCCGTAGCAATTTCCGTCACCTTGTTATCCAGAATCATCATACAAAGGGCACAGAAGCATCGGACAAGAATCATCTTTCAAGTCCAGCGAATGGCCGCCACAGCTGGACTAATGTCATGAGATTTACCAAGACATCCTCGTCGGACGAGAGCAAGCAGCTGCGCCCCAGGTCCCTGACAGTCTTTGGGAGTGCAGGAGATGCTGTTTCGGAGCTGACCAAGTGTGAGTTGCTGAGAGTGTTGGATTTGAAAGAATGCAGTGATTTGAATGAGGAGGATCTCAAGTACATCTACAAGCTGTTGCATCTGAAATATCTTAGCCTAGGGAGCGCTGTTTGCAATCTCACAAGTAAAATGGAAAGGCTACATTGTTTGGAGACGCTCGACTTGAGGAAGACGAAGATAGAGACACTGCCGGTGGAGGTCCTCGGTCTACCCCACCTAGCTCACCTGTTTGGAAAGGTTAAGCTCGAGCTTCGTACAAAACTGTGTGCAGAGAATAGACTTAAGAAGATTTTGCCTGGAGAAAGCAACTTGCAGACTCTAGTTGGATTTGTTACAGACAAGAACTATGCATTCCCGCAACTAATGGCTCTTTTGAAAAAACTGAGAAAGGTCAAGATATGGTGCCAGCCAACTAGTACAGATAGCAAGATAAAATTGGTTTCAGAGGCAATTCACAAGTTTGTTCTGGCTGACATGGATACTGGAGTGGGTTCCCGTTCTCTGTCACTTCATTTGAATGATCATTCGGAGGATTTGCTTCATCATCTGGACAAGACAGCTGGTTATCTTAGCTCCCTGAAACTACACGGCAAGCTGACACAGTTCCCACGGTTTGTTTTGTCGCTGTGGTCTCAAGGAATTGTGCCTTACATGGACGAACCTGAAGGGCAGTGATCTATCAAGCCTGCGTACATTGCGCAACTTGCTTTACCTCAAACTGGTTGGAGTCGACCACCTTGACGGTCTACACATAAACCGTGGAGATTTATCAAGCCTGCAACGCCTATGCCTCGTGGTTCAGACGCCGGGATTCCCAAAAATTGAGGAAGGAGCTTTGCTGATGCTCAACTCACTTCAGTTGCTCTGTCAAGGTCTTGTAGGTCTTTGTGGAATCAAAATGGAACGGTTCACAAACCTCCAGGAAGTCGCTCTGGATTCCATGGTCAATACAGGAACCATACAAGATTGGGAAGATGCAGCTAAGAAGCATCCTAATAGGCCAAAGGTTTTGTTGCTCAAAAGGGTTGATCAAGCTGAAACTGGGTCTACGGGGAAATATGTTGCCACTGAAGGATCCGTGGTCTTCCAAAAGAAACGTAATATTGAACAATCCCAGTCAACTTCTATTACTGATGAAGTTCAACCTGTTTTCAAGCAATTGAAATTTTGAGACCATCCTTAGTAAGAGGTACTGTAAAACGTTCCTTATCCTTTATTCTGGAGCTCATGTTTAGTCTTCTTCCACTCTCCCCGAAATAATTCTGAAACCGCAACGTATTGGAGGATTAGAAAACGGGTACACACTTACAGATAATCCACCCTTGATGTTGGCCTAGTTATGGGACGAATACCAGTTGGCACTTCCAACATTTAAGACGTTGTTACCTCCATTATTCCCCGGCCTCTGCATCCAAGAACTTGAAGTATCTGTTTTGATTCTGCAGGCCACATATACATATATTTAAACAATGCTTGGTGGATGGTCATGCTGTCTCAGTAAAGCGGGATGATTTGAAGACAAAAACATGACGAGGACCTGCTGTTAAAACTGTCGACGTTTCTGCTTGTTTGTGTTTTCTACTATAGCACCTGGATTTACTTGAATGGATCTGCTGACAACTTCCAAACTTTGAATTTCAATATGATGTTGCAAGAACTGGATTGCCTCTAGTTAATTAATTAATGTAGAACCATGGTTACCGGATTTTGTATACTTCCTTACAGATGTTTGCACTCCATGTCTTGATGATACCCATGCTTAATTAGGATGTCACGGAGAGATTGGCTAGCTCTCCACCCCCGGGCCTCCTCACCCCTCCTCTACCCCGCCCGCTCCAGCTTCCTATGTAGTCCCGCCGGCGAGGGCGGACACTAGCTTCCATTCCTTTTTGTTTAAATGAAGGCAAAATCTTTGCCTTATCCATTAATTAAGAAGAAGATGTCCGTTTTATTAGTGGGAGAAACCGGGCGAAAAACATACAACAAACACCACAGGGAGGAGCCCACATGACCACAGAGAGCAACACCTAAAACGAGCAACAACCACAAACAAACAACTACTACTCATCCAACCTAGCACAACCATTAACTGACAACACAACAACCTGAAATGGTCCCAACAATCAAGCGAAAGCGGAACCTTTCCTTGCACCGCGAAACTTCTTTCTTGTCTTCCTAATAGACTTCTCCACCTTCATGAATAAATCGTCTGAAGCCGTCCTACCAAGACACAAGCAATATCCTTACCATATCCAGGATAAGTTGCCTCCAAATTGACAAGCAAGTCGCAAACCTCTTTGTCAAATAGTGCCTCAGAGTTAGGTGCCAACACACTTATCTCAACAACCTGGTCACTCAAAGATGAGAAAGTGACAGAAGCAACCAAATCTCCACTGTCCGCAGAGGCGGGCGATCGACAGACTCAGACGGAGGTGGTGATAGCGCCATGTCCACCACCAAAGACTCCGATGAGCCAACCTCCATCGGAAGCACCATAGATGATTCCTCACAAGGCTCCTGCAGGTCAGGCATAATCTGCAAAACTGAAACCACAACCTCGGTGATAACTCCCAAGGATAGACAGCGTCGCCTGCACAACACGAGGAGAAAATCTCCAAAGAAGCAATCAACCCCTCATCAATGGAACCAATCTCGATCTCGGGCGCCAAAGACAGAACCTGAAGCTTGGCAAGAGCGTCGTGGATCTCATCACGAAGCAGCTCAACCTTCTGAAGGAGCTCCATGCGCAGGAGGGCAAACTGAGACTCCAAAGTAGAGACCGAAAAAGCGCTGACATTGGAATCCTTGCAACACACAGTAGGTGATCTCAGCGGCACCGACACACACAGCGACGAGTGACCAACGACCTCACTCCCACTCTCGATCTGGATCGGCAAAGGGCAAGTCTGGACGGACGAAGAGCGACTTCGCTGGCAAGGAGCACGAGTGACCGGAGAGGAAGTGCGAGTGGGTGGAAAGCGATCACGAGCAACTGGATAGCGAGCAGGACAAAACCTCTCCCAATGACCATGGCCACGACAACGAATGCATCTGAAAGGATCACGGCATGCCCTGACTTGGTGTCCACGCTCGAGGCAACGGAAACACCTTCCTCAAGCCCAACGCTTAAAGGCGAGGCAACGCTCAAAACCTTCTCTTGACGGCTCAGGGGGAGGGCTTCGACTGGGACGGCGGCCGCGACCAACATGTTGCCGGCCCTACTCGGCATCTAGTGCATTAGCTGTAGTAGAGAGACCACCGCAGGTCAGCACTGAAGGACCAAACAGACAAGGCTTCAACTTTTATGGCGTCTTCACATTATGGCGGAAAGCATCAGTGCCTCCAGATCCGCAGGCAACAACATCTCCAGTGACGGTCAACGACGACAGGAGGTCTTGCGGTATCAGAGTTGTGGTTGCCATACTGTCGGGTGTTTGAAACGTCGGACGATCTAGCGCTAGCCCTCTTATGTAGGAATACCGGTAGGCTATACTAGCGGAAATCAAAATTTTCTAACGCATAAATCAGGAAACTGTTGCAGTTATAGATCACGAAATTACCACTAGACGTGTTATGTCGGTCTCAGTGAAGTGGGTTGGGGTAGGGTATACTTACAATCCTTTTGATCCAGTCGCTCACACGAACATCTCCTCTCGGCGGCTCGTCCAAGTTGTACATATGCATCATCTCTATCAGTATCCAAACATTTAGCGTGGAGCGCTGCATGCCGGACTACTAGGTCCGCGGTGGAGTGTGTTGCGGAATGAACCACCCTAAAACGCGCAGCCTCCTCTCTTTTATATAGCCCTCCCCACAATGGACTGCCACAACAGAAGCCAACTCAGTAGTCCATTTCCAGCCCAATTCGGATCCAATTTGTATTATTCTTCCATCGCCTTAAGTGTGTGACCCTATAGGTTCACGCACGCTTAGACATGATGAAAGGACAAGGATGTCGCCTAGAGGGGGTGAATAGACGATTAAAAACTTTTCCGGTTTAGGCTTGATAATTGCGGAATAAAACTAGGTGTTTAAATTAACAAGCCAACAAACTAAATATACTAGGCTCACTATGTGCACCAAAACTTATTGAAGGGATCGGTATGACACCTAGAGGGGGGTGAATAGGTGCTACTCCAATTTTAGTCTTTTTCAAATTAGGCTTGACACAAAAGGTAAATTCTCTAGATATGCAACTACGGTGAATTTACCTATATGACAAGCTAGCAACTAAGCATGATATAATAAGACGGTAAACAAGGATAGAGGTAACCAAAGTCAAAGCACGCGGAGACACGGATGTAATCCCGAGTTCCTCCTTTTTAGGGGAGTACGTCTCGTTGGAGAGGTGTGAACCAACACAATGGTTCAATGGCCACAAAGGCCTCACCCTCTTCTCCGGTGAACCGCACCACAAAGGTTTGGTTCACTTCAACTATCGGAAACCTTCGAGGCGGAGTCCGGAGCCTTTACAACAACGATTTGGGGCACAACCCACAAAGGATTGGGGGCTCCCAAACAGCTACAATCTGTCACAAAGACAATCAAGTGAGTACAATAGGGGGCTAGGTTTTCCTAGTGGAAACCCTAGCAAATGGTCCCTCAAGTGAATGAGGGGGAAATGACAAACGGCTCGGTGAAGATGTAGATCGGGGCCTTCTCCTTCAATCCTCCAAAGATCAACAAGTTTGGGTGGAGGGATTGGGAGATCTAGTGATTCTTGAGCTTGCAACAATGGGGATCTTGAATTCTGGGCGAGCTACTCAGCTGGAGGTAGGTGGAGGGGTATTTATACCCCTCCAGAAATTCTAGCCGTTGCCCTCAGTTTGACACAGAAATCACTTAGGCCAGAAGTTCCGGTTGGGCCGGACAAACCTCCGGGCAAACCTCCGGCCTACCACAGAACACTTTTGCTTCGAAAAAGTCGGCCGGAAGTTTTAGGTCGGAACTTCCGGCCTTGGGCCGAAACTTGTCCAAACCGGAACTTCTGGCCAGTAGAAAACCTGAGCATTTCCAACAGCATCAATCTTCTTTGATTGTGAACTTTGAACCTGTCACAAGCTAAACATACTGTTAAACACGGCTTGTGTTGTCATAATCACCAAAACAGATTACGGGCAAGTTTGCCCTTTCAATTCCCCCTTTTTGGTGGATGATGACAACACAAGAAAAAGATTTAAAACATATAGATGGGCTCCCCCTAAGCATGTGCATAACTTGAAAAGATGCATTTGAATACAATATGCACATAACTTAGGATCAACACTCCCCCTATATTTTACACGTCAATCAAGTAAACAAGTAGACATAGAAACACAACATAGTCTTTACATAAAAGTTCACAAATAAGGTTCCACATGTCTTACCACATGCATAAGATAGGAGGTTCACACATATAAAAGGTTCAACAAAGGCGACAAATACAAATAACCGGAGCACAAAACATAACGGAAACACATAAAAGACGAGACTTTGTGCTCCACCCATGCAAATCCCGCAACCTAGGAGATAGACTTCTCCCCCTTTGGCATCAAGACACCAAAAAGGGAAAAGAAAGCGAATCTAACGTCCCTCACTCATCATCCGACGAGTCCGTCGCAAGCTCCGCATCATCCGGCACATGAGTAGACCACTGAACTGTCGCGTTGTTCCAACGGTTGTATGGAAGGTGTGGAGGAGGAGGAGGAGGACAGTTGGGGACCTTGAGATGCTGCATCATCTTGTAATCATTCATAAGACCCTGATGCCTCTCCACTGACGCGTGAAAGTTCTCTTTGTGAATGCAAACATTCATCCTTAAAATCTTGTCAAGTGCACGCTGAGCCCATGTGCGTTGCTTGGATTGACCGGGCTTCTTCACTCTTGGATCACTTGGGATATGAGACCCACTAGCTCCATCATCGGTGGCCATAGGACCTTTATCCTTGTTGAGATTGAGATGAGCAACCTTCTTGTGCATCAAAACAGGCTTATGAATAATGTCGCAGCCGAGGGCTGCATCGGGGTTAAGCACATCATGATCTCCAAAAGGGAACTTGGACTTGATGAGCCTCATAATGTAAGGAGCATATGGAGGCACTTTCCTTCCTCACAGCATCATATATCTCATTAAAAATGAAGTCCATCACATCAATAGGAAAGGCATTGCTTCGGGATCATCTTCCATGAAAACATTGTGAGCATAGACCATGAGATTGACAAGACCACCACGGATTTCATTGTTGTTGCCTCCACTTGGAGCAATAGTGTGGCGGAACATGCGAAGCAAGATGTCATAACGGGAAGGAGTCCCGTTGTGCTGCCAATCACTCCATCATCATATATAGATCACTCATCTCATTTTATCATAAGCAGCCCCTTGAATGTGCATGCGTTTACCGGAAGCCCTGGTGCAGCTAGCAAACCCATACCGGTGTCCATCATGCTCAAGAGCATCAGCAAAGTCATGAAAGTTGGCGGAGAGCTTGTGATTGCCGCACATCCAAGTCATACCACGGGCAGGAGTCTTGTCAAACACCACAGTGGAATAGAACTGATGAATCATGTGGATGTTGTAGTCGGACTGAATCTCCATCAGAGGACGCAAACCAAGAGCCTCCACCACAGCTACAGCCCCACCAAAGTATGCTTGTTGCTTCTCCAAGTGTTCAAAATCAATGGGCTGCATAGGGCACACCTTGTGCTTGCCAAGCTTGCAATATACCTCCTTGTACAGCACCTCTTGCTCAACATGATAGAAGCAAGAGTCCAAATCAGGGTCACGCTCGCCTTCATTGGTGAAGGCTAAGCGCCAAGGAATGAAGTCCCTTTGATGCTTAGGAACAACAGGCACGGGTGCTTTTTTCTTCTTCTTTGACATAGGTTTCTTCGACACAGGGGCAGCAGCAGTCTCACCACGAACAAGATCAGCCTCTCCTCCACTAGTGGGACGGGATCGGGAAGCGGTACGCTTGGCAACAGCTCGACGGACACGAGAGCCACTAGGTGCTGAGAACAGATAGAAGATAGCATAAGATAAGTGCTCAAGTCAGATGATAAAAGAAACAAGAAACAAGTGGATTGAATGTTAGCATTTTTCCTGTTTCAGGGCGGAAGTTCCGGCCAACCGGAAGTTCCGGTTTGCACGGCTGCGAGAGGAACAAGAACCTCAAACAAAAAATTGCTAACAAAAATCAAATCGTTTCTAGTATATGTTAGGGCAAGCCTAGAGGATTGTTTTCACCAAAGGAATTCAAGTAAAAGGCTCTATTTCTACTAGGTTAAACGAAAAGTGCATCTCGTCCTAGATGTGAAATAGAGGAAAGTACCGGCATCCATGGTGAAAACCGCTTGGAGGAACGGGATCCCCTCGTCGAGGAGATGCAGATCCGACCGGAAGCCGGAGGAATCCGCGGCGGGAAGGCCGCGGTGGAGATGGGGTGGTGGGGGAGTTCCTGGGCGAGGAGAGAGAGAGCACGGGCGCGGGGGTGGAAGAACTGCTCGGGAAGAAGCAGTCCACCCCGCGGCCTGGCATAAAAGCGCCCAGAAAACTTAACCCGGAAGTTCCGTTGAGACGGAAGTTCCGGTGTCCGGAAGTTCCGGGCAAAGTTCCGGCAAAACCTCCGGGAAAAACAGAACAGTTTTAGCCCGGGGACTTAGCCGAAATTTTGACTGAAACTTTCGGGCGCCGGAGGTTCCGAACCAGATACGAAAATTCCGAGGTACCCCCACTACCACAAACTCCGGAAAGGCAACAAATGACTTGAGCAAGAGTTTTAGCATGATTTTATGGAAGGAGCAATGCATGGCTTGGGATAGAAATAGTCACTGGAGATGGTACTTCACACTCAAACTTGGTAAGAGGCAAAAAAACATTTAAAGAAGCATCATTTGAGTGTGTTTTCCATAAAGACCAACGGATAGGCAAAAAGGCCATAAAGCTCCAACAAGATCAAATCTTCACAAAGAAGATGGCGGTGGCCTAAGCCACCATGTATGAGTGTATGTGGTGTGACACCGCGAAGATATATCTTGGGTTCACCGCCACTACTCGTCATTTAAGCTCACAATTCATAAAATGAACAATATAGAGACAAAATGAGTTCTTACTATCGGCATAATGGGGGGAGGGATAGTCCAATGGATTAGGACCGCACTCCCCCTATGTCCATGCCTACACCTAAACCAAACATATAGCTAAGATATAGGTGTGTATGCAAGATATTCAAGCGACGCTCCCCGAATCGATGATATTTAGCTCATGCCTCAAATAAGTGAACCTTGCTTCATCAAGTGGCTTCGTGAACATATCGGCAAGTTGGATCTTCGTGGGAATATAGCCAAGCTCAATGTCACCCCGGATGATGTGATCACGGATGAAGTGATAGCGAATCTCAATATGCTTCGTTCTTGAGTGCTCCACCGGGTTGTGGCCAATCTTGATAGCACTTTCATTGTCACATAAAAGAGGCACTTTGTCACAATGGACACCGTATTCCTTTAAAGTTTGCCTCATCCACAACAATTGAGTGCAACAACTAGCGGCCGCCACATACTCGGCTTCGGTGGTGGAGAGAGATATGCAATTTTGCTTCTTAGAAGACCAACTCACCAAGGACCTACCAAGGAATTGGCAAGCCCCGGAAGTTGATTTCCTATCATCCTTGCAACCGGCCCAATCCGAATCCGTGTAACCGGCAAGAGAGAGGAGGATAACCAAACCTTGGGGTATGAACCAAATATCGAAAGATTCGAAGAACCGCCGTTTGGTGGCTTTCTTTGGGAGCCGCTTGGTACCTTGCACACACTCCTACACTCAACACAATATCGGGTCTAGATGCACAAAGATAAAGCAAAGAACCAATCATAGAACGATAGAGCTTTTGATCAACATCCTTATCTTTACCCTTTGGATTAAGTTCAAGATGACACTTGGTGTCCATAGGAAACTTCTTCTCTTTAGCATTTTGCATCTTGAACCTCTTGAGCATGTCTTGGATATATTTGGCTTGAGAGATGAAGGTCCCTCCACTCAATTGCTTGATCTCAAAACCAAGGAAGTACTTCAACTCTCCCATCATGGACATCTCGAACCTATCGGTCATAAGCTTTGAAAATTCATCATTAAAAGCTTTGTTAGAAGAGCCAAATATGATATCATCAACATAAAGTTGGCATATGAAAAGCTCCCCTTTAACCCTCTTGGTAAAAAGAGTGGGATCGATTTGCCCCACTTCAAAGCCACGGTCTACCAATAGCTCTCTTAGGTGCTCATACCAAGCACGAGGTGCTTGTTTGAGACCATAGAGCGCCTTATCAAGTTTGTAGACATGGTTAGGGAAGTGTGGATCCTCAAATCCCGGAGGTTGCTTAACATATACCAACTCCTTTAAAGGACCATTAAGAAAGGCACTTTTCACATCCATTTGTTGCAACTTGAAATTATGATGTGATGCATATGCAAGAAGGATACGGATGGACTCAAGGCGAGCCACGGGAGCATAGGTCTCTCCAAAATCAATGCCTTCAACTTGAGAGTACCCTTGTGCTACCAATCTTGCCTTGTTCCTCACAACCATTCCATGCTCATCTTGCTTTTCTTGAATATCCACTTGGTGCCTATAACATTGAGGCAATCTTTTGGCTTCTCCACTAGATTCCACACTTTGTTGCGCTTGAAGTTATTGAGCTCTTCATGCATGGCTTCCAACCAATCCGGATCTTCAAGAGCTTCAAAGACTTTCTTTGGTTCCACCATAGAGATGTGGCTTGATGTTCATTGAAATTTGCCAATTGTTTTCTTGTGGTGACCTTGTTCTTGACATTAACAATGATATTTCTAGATGAAGACTCTTTCTTCTCCAATCCTTTTTGACTCTTGCTATACGACGGGTTTCGATATCCTCATTGATGCGAGGAATTTCGCTTGATCATCTTGATCATTTGAGTCCCCGTCTTGACCGGAGTGTTGACCTTGATCATCTTGAAGCTCATCTTCAACAAAGGAAGGAGAGGGTTGATCTTGGTCTTGACCTTGGCTAGTGTTGACAATAGGAGAACTTGGTTCTTGAATAGCCTCTTGGTCAACTTGAGGAGGGCCTTGAACTTGTTCTTGGTAGGTGCATCATTTGCTTCCATAGAAGGTGCAACTTCAACTTGTGATGATGGAGTCTCCACATGAGTGGAGCTAGGACTTGCTTGAGGAGGCTCATGATGGATTTCAATGGGGCGATGGAAACCAACCCCCATTCTTCTTATTGCTTCTTGAGGTTCCTCATTATCTACATCACAAACATGAAATTGCGCCACTTGGGAGCCGTCATTCTCATCGAACCTCACATCACAAGATTCTATGACTTTCCCAACGGTCTTGTCATAGACTCTATAGGTGTGAGATTCGGCACCGTAACCAACAAAAACACCCTCTAAAGCTTTAGATTCAAATTTAGACAAACGAACACTTTTGTTCTTATAGAAACACTTACAACCAAAAACTCGGTAGTAGGAGACATTGGGCTTGTTGCCGGTGAGCATCTCATAAGATGTAAACTTCTTGCCAACACGAAAGAATAACCGGTTAGATGAGTGACACGCCGTGGAGATAGCCTCGGCCCATAAGAATAGCGGAGACTTAAACTCCGCCAACATAGACCTTGCCATATCCATGAGAGTCCGGTTCTTCCTTTCGGCTACACCATTTTGTTGAGGGGTATATGCAGCGGAATATTGATGACGAATCCCCTCTTCACTAAGAAACTCATTTAAGGTGTAGTTCTTGAACTCGGAGCCATTATCACTCCTAATGACCAAAATAGGGACATTGTATTGGCGTTGAACAATATTGGAAAAGTCGATGATGGTTTGTTGGGTTTCATCCTTCGTCTTGAAGAAATAAACCCAAGTAAATCTTGAATAGTCATCAACAATCACCAAACAATATTTCTTCCCACCAAGACTAGGTTGAGGCACGGCACCAAAGAGATCAACATGAAGAAGTTCCAAAATCCTCGTTGATGAAATAATGGTCTTGCCCGGATGGGGAGAATCATGCATCTTTCCTTCAACACAAGCCCTACAAAGACGATCTCTAGAAAAAGAAACATCCTCTTTTAGTCCAAGAATGTGGCCACCCTTGTGAAGACTTTGCAAAGTTCTCATGTTGACATGGGACAAGCGGCGATGCCACAACCACCCCACGTCGGCCTTTCCGAATAGGCATATTGCTTGAGTGTTGGTAGACCCCGAAAAGTCTACCACAAACAACTCATTTTCAACATACCCAACGAACATGACCTTTAGAGTCTTGCTCCTCAAGAGTACCACCATATCAATAGTAAAATGGACATCAAAGTTCATCTTATTAAGAGCACGAACGGACATAAGATTGTAACCTAGAGACTCAACAAGCATGACATTTACAAGGGTGATATCCCTTGCAACTACCACCTTGCCGAGACTCTTTACCTCGGCCTTTGATTGTCACCATAAGAGACGGATGAGTTATTTAGATTTGGTCTCAACTCCGTCATAATCTCCTTGCTTCCGGTCATATGACTAGTGCATCCACTATCAACCACCCATTTCGATCCACCGGAAGCATAGTCCTACAAGAAATCATTGCTTGGATTTAGGTACCCATTTCTCAATGGGTCCTCTTTGGTTAGCAACAAGGGTCTTAGGACCCAAATAGAGTAATCAATGTAACCATCATATGGACCAACATATTGAGCATAAACATCCCCATAATAATCAACATAAAGAATATAGTTGGGGTTGTTATGCCCCGCAAAGTCACTACGAGTGGTCTTGCCCCTTGTGGCACTACCACCCGCAATGGAAGTCTCGGCTTGTGCGGGCTTGGTCTTGATCTTCTTGTTGTTGCCCACTTTCTTCTTGGGCTCGGCTACATAACCAAGACCCTCCTTCCCTTTGTGTGGTTTTTGCTCAAATAAGTAAGCAATACCCTTATCTTTACCTTTGGGAATAGAGGTCTTGGCACTAACATTTTCTTCAATAACATTTTCATGAACACGAGGAAGAATAGATATGCTAGTTGAGCTAGATTTAGAAAGTTGAGTTTGAAGTTGCTCATGAGACTTGACTAAAAGGGAGTGAGTTGTTTCCAAGGCCTTGTGAGCCTTGTCAAGCTTCTCCATATCCTCAAGAAGTCTAGCATTAGCAACCCCAAGTTCAACTTTCTCCTTTTTAAGCACTTTATATTTAGCAACGACATGATCTCTATCCTTAATGATTTTATTAATGATATCATCATTTTTAGCATCAAGAGACTCAAGTCTTTCCTCAAGAGAACATCTTTCTTCACTCTCTTCATCAAGAGAGGCATTCAAGGATGCTACGGAAGCATTCAAAGAGGCAATGGTGAGAGAATCCTCTCTCTCAATCTTACTCTTTTCTTGAAGAAGTTCTTCGGCCGCACATAGTTGTCTCATGAGAGACTCAACATGTTCCTTAGCTTCACCTTGCAAGTTAGTCATGAAAGTATCGAAAGCAACAAGTTCTTTCTTAATCACAAGACTAGATTGATCACTCATTTCATGCATAGTCTTGGGAGAAGGAGATGATACCTCGGTGACATTAGCCATGAGGCAACGAGCGTTGTTGGTGGAGAAGTTCTCATTGGGGGATTCAAAGAGAGAAGATGATGAAGTTGATACAATAGCCAATGCGGCTACCTCTTTAGTAGGTGCATCTTCATCTTCGGAATCACTTGTGGCATATTCTTCTTGTGCCACCAACACAATTCTTGGTGCCTTCTTGAAGAAAGGCTTCCTTGGTCTTGCGGGCTTCTTTTGGATCAACTTTGAATGGTCCTTGGGGATGAGCTTCCCACCATTTTGCTCTCGGTTCTCATAAGGACACTCTCTTATGTAGTGGTTCTTGTCATGACAATTGTAGCACGTCTTCCACTTTGAGGCTAGCTCTTTCTTCCCACTTGAGTTGTTCTCTTTATCAACCTTGGCTTTAGCTTTTGCCGGGTCTTGCCAAAACTCTCTTGTGGCAAGAGCTATATGACCATTTAGAGCCGGTTCAAGATCATTTGGAGCAATGTTGCTTGGGCACGCTTCAACCTCATCAAGACATACCACCTTGGCCTTCAAAGCAAGTGAGGGGCCTTGTTTCATCCCCATGGCCCTAGCACGGCTATCTTCGGCATTCTTGGTGGCAACCTTGGAGGCTTGCACTTCTTGCATAACTTCATTGGATGTCATTTCGTTGTAGTTGTGTCTTCCTTGAATGGCCTTCACCTCGATGGGCTCGGAAGGCAAGAGAGCATTCACATACTTCCTCTTGACATAAGCATCATCCACATAGGTTGCCCCCACATCAAAGAAGGCCTTTGCAAGAGTCTTGAGTCTTCCATACATGTCTTCATGAGTCTCATTGTCAAACATGTAGAAGCCTTCGGCATCATTGCTCAAAGACTCATATCGGTTTCTCTTCATGCTTTCATTCCCAAGAAATGCAACCTCAAGACAATTCCAAGCTTCTTTGGCGGTGGAGGCATTGAGAACATAATGCTTGTCACTTTCACCACTGAAAGTTCAATCATATGGAGTGCGGAGGCATTGAGTTGCTTTTCGGCAAATTCTCTTCTTGTCACATTGCTTGGATCCGCAACCTTGTACCCATCTTCAATGATCCTCCAAAGCTCGATAGAGGCACTGTTAATATGAGATTTCATTGAGCGTTGCCAACTAGCAAAGGCTAATGCATTAAGCTTAGGTGGAGGACCAATGGGGTTTATGCGGGTGGTGATAGGTGGGTCGATAGGGTACCATCCCGGAACGTTATGGTACTCTTCCTTCCCATCTTCATGCTTGGTAGGAGGAGGAGGAGATGGTTTAGATCCGGAGGTGGTTTCCACCCCTTCTCATTTTTCTTTTTACCCTCCTCGGAATCACCTTCATCGGAGTTAGAGATACCCTCTAGTGGGATGGTTTCCGAAACCTTGGCATTTGTGAGTTTCATGAGCATGTCACGCAACTCATCAAATTTGACATTCATGTCATTCATGGACGATGTCAATGTTGTTTCCAACGATTTGATATCGGCCATGGATGCCATGGTCTCTTGGCCTTGGCAAGATCGGCCTCATCCTCACTTTGTGTCATACTTCTCTTAGGCGGTTAAACCCAAAACAAGAGAGCCTAGCTCTGATACCAATTGAAAGGATCGGTATGACACCTAGAGGGGGGGGTGAATAGGTGCTACTCCAATTTTAGTCTTTTTCAATTTAGGCTTGACACAAAAGGTAAATTCTCTAGATATGCAACTACGGTGAATTTACCTATATGACAAGCTAGCAACTAAGCACGATATAATAAGGCGGTAAACAAGGATAGAGGTAACCGAAGTCAAAGCACGCGGAGACACGGATGTAATCCCGAGTTCCTCCTTTTTAGGGGAGTACGTCTCGTTGGAGAGGTGTGAACCAACACAATGGTTCAACGGCCACAAAGGCCTCACCCTCTTCTCCGGTGAACCGCACCACAAAGGTTTGGTTCACTTCAACTATCGGAAACCTTCGAGGCGGAGTCCGGAGCCTTTACAACAACGATTTGGGGCACAACCCACAAAGGATTGGGGGCTCCCAAACAGCTACAATCTGTCACAAAGACAATCAAGTGAGTACAATAGGGGGCTAGGTTTTCCTAGTGGAAACCCTAGCAAATGGTCCCTCAAGTGAATGAGGGGGAAATGACAAACGGCTCGGTGAAGATGTAGATCGGGGCCTTCTCCTTCAATCCTCCAAAGATCAACAAGTTTGGGTGGAGGGATTGGGAGATCTAGTGATTCTTGAGCTTGCAACAATGGGGATCTTGAATTCTGGGCGAGCTACTCAGCTGGAGGTAGGTGGAGGGGTATTTATACCCCTCCAGAAATTCTAGCCGTTGCCCTCAGTTTGACACAGAAATCACTTAGGCCGGAAGTTCCGGTTGGGCCGGAAGTTCCGGCTGCCGGAACTTCCGGGCAAACCTCCGGCCTACCACAGAACACTTTTGCTTCGAAAAAGTCGGCCGGAAGTTTTAGGCCGGAACTTCCGCCTTGGGCCGGAACTTCCGGTCCAAACCGGAACTTCCGGCCAGTAGAAAACCTGAGCATTTCCAACAGCATCAATCTTCTTTGATTGTGAACTTTGAACCTGTCACAAGCTAAACATACTGTTAAACACGGCTTGTGTTGTCATAATCACCAAAACAGGATTACGGGCAAGTTTGCCCTTTCACTTATGCTAAGCAAGACAAGCAACAAAGTGATAGCAATAAAGGATACTTCAAGCACGAAGGCTATCACAATATAAAGTGCATAAGTAAAGAGCTCAGATATAGAAATAACTGATGCACGCGGAGACGACGATGTATTCCCGAGTTCCTCCTTTTTAGGGGAGTACATCTCGTTGGCTGGGTGTGAGTTTCAAACTCAAGACGCCACAAATGGCCTCACCATATTCTCCGATGAACCTTGCACAAAAGCTCGGTTCACCTTCCACTATTGATTTCCCTTTTCGGCGGAAATCGAGTCCCGTACAACAATCTTGAGGCACAACCCGCAAAAGGATTGGGAGCTCCCAAGTGGCCACAAAAGGCCTCAACTGCCACAAAAGGCGTCTAGGGTCCAAAGACCCAAGAGTAACAAGCTCACGAACTTTCACTTCCATGAATCCTCGTGGAGAGAGCAAACCGATGCACAAAAGCAATGGCAAGAACACAAGAAGTGCTCAAGTCATTCACTCTCAAATCCCACCAAAAGCAACTAATGCTTGTGAGGGGAGAAGAGAGGAAGAACAAAGAAGAACTCAACAAAATGGAACTCCAAGATCAAGATCTACTAGGTTCCCTCACTTAGAGGAGGAATTGATTGGTGGAATTGTAGATCTAGATCTCCTCTCACTTTTGCTCAAAGATATGCAAGAATCATGGGAGGGATTGAGAGGTAGGCAAGCTTTTCCAAAGGTCAACAATGGAGGAGAGAGAGGGGAAAATAAGCTCAAGAGATTAGGGAACCATTGGGGAAGAAAGCCCCTTAAATAGGTCCCCTTAAAAAGTGTCCGTTGGGCAGTGCAGGGAGGCCGGCCTGGAGGCTGGCCGCTCGCCAGAGAAGCCGGCCTGGGGGCTGGCCACCCAGCAGAGGCGCCCGGCCTGAGAGCCGGCCAGGCCGTCCTAGGGGCTGGCCACCCAGAACCCGAAAATGTAACACCCATAACTTTTGCGAGAAAACTCCAAATGGGATGAAACCAATTTTGTTGGAAAGGTAACGGCAAGAGCCTATAAATAGAGTTAAGTTGACACACATGGGAAGGTGTGGAACTTTCCTCAAGGATAAACCGATAATATTTCCAACAAGAAAACGCAACAAGTTTTTCATCCGGACTCCGTTTTCTATGATCTTGGGCTTGCTCTGAAGATAATCACAAGCACTATAAGATCATGCATAAACACATCATAGTCCATCATGTGAGGAGGATAACACAAGAGGAGAGTTTGATCTCTCTACAAGAGACGAACGGTAAAACCTCCAGCATCAAAAACACCACAAGATATTCAAATGAAATCCGTTTTTAATGAACTAGAGCTTGGTATGGAGATGAACACAAACTTTAAATTCTCACATGGATAAAAGCCAAATAAGAACCAAGAAAGATGATATGCCAAATATGCAAAGGTTTGAGCTTTCTACAAAGATGCGATCAAGTTACTCACTTGAGAGCCCCTCTTGATAGTACGCCGTCTATCCTATAACCCGATCTCCCACCAACAACATGAGACCGGTAAAATAGAAACCCTATCAAGATCATACCTTTGCCTTGCGCATTCCACTTGAGCTAGATGATGACGATCTTGACTCCCTCAAGTTGGAACACCTTTCTTAATTGTGCTTGCTAGCACATGCTTGATGAAGACTTTTTCAAATACTCCCCCATACACCATGATGGGATGGAAGAGCCTTGCTAAGCTCTGTCTTCATGAATCCACTTGAACTTCATCTTCTTATCTTGATATATGTGATGGCTTGGAGATAACAAGAATGTTCACTCAATCTTCTTTTCCAAGCCATGCTTGCAATAAGCTCAACTCTTCACATGACCATTCTTCATATAAACCCTTGGATGGAACCTTGGCCATCATGTAATCTTCTAAAGTCCAACATATGAACTCTAATCTTTTCCTATGGACAACATCTACAAGTATATCTCAATGCAAACATTAGTCCATAAGGATTGTCATTAATTACCAAAACCACACATGGGGCAACACATGCACTTTCACATGATACGATACGAGTACACCTACGCGTTCAATAGTTGGTAGCGGCTTCTAGCAAAATATGGCAGCTCCCAAACGTATATAAAGATCACATTAGACGAACCATCACAATGTTTAGTACATGCTATTGCCTTTGCCTCATGATATTTAGACATGCTCCAACCTGACCACTATTTATCGATCTTGTGATTCAGAATTCCTTACTAGGTTAACTCTTAACCTTATGTAGCACGACCATGCATTTGTGAATCCGATCACTTGAGGGCCCAAGATATCTCTATCTCATGTAGAGAGGGGCAAATCCCATCTTGACTAACCATGCCTCGCAGCATGCTTGCTGATAAACTCGAAATATACCTTTATAACTACCCATGTACGATGTAGCGTTCAATAGCCCCAAAGCAGGTCGATTCACATCTCGAGTACATGTGACAATCTCAGGTTTAAGGACAAAGCGTACACATCATGTAGAGTCCAATCCCATGTTCATAACATGAGTTCACTTTATTAGTTTGACATGTCCATGTCTATGACTTGCAAAACATATCCATCAACCAATACATGTGCTAGTCTAATATTCAGTGTGTCCTCACATGAACTCCGACTAGGGACATATTTAGAATAACCATATAAGTAATGAGTTTCACAAACAAGTCACGTACTTGCCAATCAATACAAAGATATTATTCAAGTCACATTATTATAAAGCATGAATACACTGAAATATCATCATCACTATGATTGCCTCTTGGACATATTTCTTACATCTTCATAGGCGACTTCGAGGCTTTGGCTTCTCTTCGCGTGGCTCCAGGCACCGGAAAGTCCGGCGACGAAACCGAGAGGCACATGATAGTTGTCGGACTTGTCTGGTAAGTGTACAATACTCGCGCGCGTGGATGTTGAGCGTCGGACATTTCGAACATAATGCCGGACAGTCCGACGACCATACAAAGACTTTCCAGACAGGTGTTGGACATGCCTGGTAGGCGTCCGGTACCCACAGGTGCATTTTCCTGGCGCCGTACAGTCCGACGTACGGCGCCGGATGGTCCGAGGCCAGGATCTTCTCCTTTTCTTCTTCCTTCTCTTCAACCTTTTGGCGATCTTCTTGTCTAGCTACTTTGCCATCTTCTCGGTCCTATTGGCGGTCAATGTGGATCTCGTATCTAAGCACACATAGAACATCGGCTTAAGGTAACGAGGCATTCATCAAAAGATCAAAATCATGTGAGGATAGGAGTGAGTTCACCTCATCTCGTATTTGCTTGAACACAGGCTCTTTTGATTGGACCAATGAATGTGTCTAGAGTGGTGTTGAAGTTGGGTTGGGCTACAACACATCTACTTTAAAAACATAATATTTCTATGTAATCTCTCTAAGTATCGACTCGCTTATGAAAAATTGATACCCTAGGATGAACACACATGGTTGAAGCAGAGGTCACGACCCATTAAACTTGTGTGGAGTGTAGGGCCTCACTTGAATAAAGGTGATACTCATGAGTTAGACCTTCTTGGACACTTATTTGAAGTTTGAGTTTCACTAAGCACTAAACAAGAGCAGGCTACAGCCAACAAGATCACATATTTTACCCTTAGATAACCGGCATCTCCTATATTGCTAGGTGTCGCCGTCGAGCATCCGATGCGTAAACTTGTCACGACAAGTTTGTAAAGGTTTGGAGATCATCCCGAATATCTGTCATTTGTGGTCAGACCAAGCAGATGAAACTTGGCGGTGGCAGGGCTGGATTTGTGCTTCATTTGAAGAAAGGACTCGGTCACGTTTTCCATTTTGTCATTAAGGTCTTCTTTGCAGAATCCATGTACTACACTGTAACTTCTGTTTCTTTGTGTCCTGAGCTCTACTTTACACTTTGTTCCAATGCAGCTCCCAATGCAGCTTTTTTTTTTATCTAAAAAAAATGCAGCTCCCAATGTTCATATAAAAAAAAGAAAAATATGGCATTCTCCTGGATAGGGGTAGATACGTCCATCCAAGTGCGTCCTTTGCCGGTCGCCGCTTCCGCCGTAAAACTCGTGCACGGAGCCCCACCCCTCGCGCAAACCTAACGTCTTTAATAATTTCCAACAAATCAATTTTACTCCATTTAATAAATATCGCGTGTCTACCACCGTTTCCTTTTGAACCACGGACGCACCCAAAGCCCACCCCCCACCCCGACCAAAACCCAGACCCAAACCCGTCGTTTGATGCGATTCCGGCGGCGATCCAAGGGCACCACCACAACGCGCCTCCCGGCGTAGCGTTCGGCGATCTCCTCGGCGGTCATGGCTGCTGGCGGCGGTGGCAGCGGCGGCAGCGGCGGCGGGGCCCGCCCATCCGGCAAGGCGGCGGCGTGCGAGCCGATGACGGCCATCGACTCCACCATCCAGTCCATCAAGGAGGTCGTCGGCGGGCACTCCGACGCCGACATCCTCCACGCCCTCCGCGAGTCCAACATGGACCCCAACGAGACGGCGCAGAAGCTCCTCAACCAAGGTCCGCCCCGATCTGTTCCCTTCGATCTCGTCTGAAACCTAGGGTTTGGGGCGTTCGTGTGTTCGACCCGCACTACTGGGCAGGTACCGCCGTTGCTAATTGTAGTTTGCGGGGGCGCGCGGAATTGTGGTTGGCGGCCGGCTAGGGTTTTGGAGCTCTGGCGATCTGTTGCGGTTTCGGCGGTGCCGCCAGTTCCTTTGCTGCCTAGATTCACTTTGGTAGATGTGTATCTGTGTATATGACCAGATTGCTGTGGACCGTTTATCCGATTGGATTGGTGACGACAACTTTGTGTTTTCGGTGGACGGCGTTGGTAAATCTGCCATTAGCACTTAGGTTTTTTATCTGTGATTTTAAGAGAATACTACAGTAGTTTGTAATGGTAGGACTTAGTGATGTTTCTTGGGCTGTTTTATTGATAATCTTAGTGCAATGATATTTCCATGAGTTCCTTTAGTGCAATGATGGCACATTTAAATTATGGCGATATTACTGACATGTGGCATTCAACTTATATATTTAGTCAAGTCTATAGATGAATTATGTTACGGTATGGAATCTATTCTATCCTTGGTAGTGACTCTCCTAATGTCTGCATTTGTAGATCCATTTCTTGAGGTGAAACGCAAAAAGGACAAGAGAAAAGAGGTACATATCTGTCTTCTTCGTAACATTCGAATGCCACTTCATAGCCAACTTCGCTTATCTGTATGGTTGAAATGCCTTAATCTTTTTACACCTAAATATGCCAACGTATTGAAAGCCTAATGGCACCTAGTAGGTGCTAGGTTTTAAAATTACCGGAAGATCCAATATAATAGAATATACCCTATGAAACACTAGGGTATGGACTAGGCCATCCCCAATCCTGTGCTGGGAAGGAAATTTCCCTCATCTCCCACCTTCCCTGCTCGCCTCCCTCCAGCCTTCCGCCAGCAACCTGCCTTCGCCTCTGGCGAGGCTCCATCCTGGCGGACCCTGGCCCGCTGGTCCGCTGTACGTCCCCCAGCAAGCCTGCCAGACAGGGTAAGAAGCAGCCGCCGCCGCCGGCCGTGCTGCTCTTCCTCCTCTGCGTGTGCCGATGTGACAGCGCTGCTCAGGGGTGAGAGAGAAAATAAGTTTTACTAACCCACCTACAAGTAGGTCCCACGTTTATGAAAAAATTATGGGGGATGCAGTTTTTGGGGATCTGAAAAAGCAGCTTCCCCCATTTCCCCTATTTTTATTATGGGGATTCCCCATGTCCAGTTTTGGGAGAAGAAATATGGGCAATCTGCTAGAGTTGCCAATGCCCATAGGCCATAGCTTCTACATAGCTGTTGCTGTGGCCCTGCTTCTGTTATCCATTAGTATTTAGGCCTACGTCTTTTCCCCTTTATTATATCTAAACCGAAGTATTTGATTGCTGCTCCCTCCGTTTCTAAATATAAGATGTTTTAGGAGTAGTAGCTTTATCTAGACGTATTTTAGTGTGTATATTCAACCATTTCACTCCGTTTATAGTCTACATTGAAGTATCTAAAACATCTTTTAATTAGAAACAGAGTGAGTACTTGAGAGCCTATGTTCGTGCCTTTGACCACACTTAAACTTTGATCTCTACTTGAGAAATTTTCATCCATTCTGTTTTATCTACTGTTCCATCTGAAACTCACTGTTAAACTTCTAAATGTACGTGTACTTTGGCTACTTTTCTTTGCTGAAGCGCCTGTTAATTTTCCAGAGTGCTGGCCAAAAGAGCGTTGCTGAGACTTCAGCACAAGGTGAGCAGGGCTCTCAACGGACAAAGCCACAAAATCAAAGGGGCGACGTCGATCAAAGAAGAGCTCACAATCAGGCTCAGACATATGGTAACTATATTTGGTCATAACTTGTGTAAATAAATAAATCAGAGTTGTGTTTCATTTACTGTTAACATTTTTTCCAATCTTTTCCGTGGTGCAACAGTACAATTTCTCTTACATACTTCGTTGCTAAAAGTTAGTTCGCTTGGATAATGGTGCCATAACAAAAGACATAATTTGATGTAGATTTTAATTGAGCAGATATTAAAGACTAACATCTTCTTTGTGACCCTTCATTTGAGGTGCCCATTTGGTTGATATGCATTTTGCTGGTTGCTGCGAAGACCCTACTCCACTTGTTTCCTGTCTTCAACATGAGAAATACTGTTATCATACATAATTACCAAGTTCCACAATTTTTCTGTTCATTTGTAGATTGATATTGCATCAGCAGCATGGTTGTATTTGTTCCATATAGTAGGCTGTCCCTAATTCATGACACATGGCTTGATGCAGGCCCTAGTCGAGAATTTAGGGTAGTGAGGGACAACAGACACAGTGCCATGGAAAACAGATCAGAGCTAGGACACAAAGGGTCAACATATAAGCCCGTCTCTGAGAGGAGGTATGACTGTCCTATGTTTCATATGAAATTACTTTAATTCCCCGCTTGCTACCATATCTCTGTGGTCATAGACATGAGCGTAAATCAGTCTTTGTCTTGGAATTTCTGCATCGTCATCTGCTTGCAGTTTGTGCTTCACCATTCAGATTGCAGTTCATATATTTATCAGTAAACTGTTCACCAATCAGTGCTGAGTTGTGTCACATCTTTTGAAGGCCAGTTATAAACTGATAGCAATAAAAAGTAAAGGACAATGTTTAGATAATGAAATAGTTGTTGGTCATGTGGTGTTATGTTGACTCATGCTATATTAAACTGCATGTGTTTGTATATATACTTGAATACTTGATCCATGTGTAGGCTGGAGCATTATCTGTATGTATTGACACTTGCATCGTAATAAAGTCGTTATAACACTGCAGTTGGGTTTACGAAAATACTCGTGTGTTATTTCTGGGTACATTAATTAATGAACAAAATGAGTTATTTCAGGAAAATGATAAAAGAACCCCATAACACACTAACTGGTGCACACACACCGTAATTTTATAATCATGCGTTGTTTTTCATGTTTTGCATCTTAAATTCAAATTACTACCTTGCTTACCGGGTTTTTTTCTTCTCTAGTGGGGTTGTAGTTCAATCTGATCGAAATCACCCTCCACCTACAAACTCAGAAGGTCAGATCACGCAGCAAAGTGCAAAGAACATTGTCAACCGTGACATGCTTCAGATGAAGAGGGAGGCTCAGGGTACTTCTCAGAGGCATGCAAGGCCATATTTGAAGAACTCTCAGAATGTGCAGCAGCTCCCAAATTCTGATCCAACTCATGCTTCATCCAACTACAAAGCTACTGGAGGATCTGTCGGAGCCAATCGACGAGAAGCTGGTGTAGCTAATGCTCCGAGGCAGTATCCTGGTCGTGCAGGTTCACAGTTGCATGCACCAAATGATTCTTATCACGCAAATGTTCAAAGGGGGAATTTTGCTTCAGCTGGGCCTTCTGGTCGTCGCCCACCATTTATGTCCAGAAACGCTCAACCCAATCATAGACCTTCATTAGACTCAGTATCTCGTGGCAGACCTGTTGGTAGATCTTTTGGTAACCAAAATATCAACAGGTATCACCAGGGTGCTGCTAGCAACCCAAAAGGTAATATTCACACTGATGCTTACCTTATGTGCTTTGTAACTAGTAAACAGCAAAATTTTGTGTCTAAATTACATGAAAAAATAGTAAAACTAGTGGTGTACCTCACCTTTGGTGGATAAACAAAACCTGTTTTATAGATGATATAGCCAATGAGGCGTCCAACTGGTGTGAACTTTAAATAGGTTTACTTAATGGGTAAACTAGTTGTCTGCTTGTTTCACTAATTACGCATAATGCACAGTTATATGTTTTCACACAAAAGGGTTGCTCTTGACAAGAAATTCTGGTTACCTATAATTTTCTAGGTTGTACCTTTTGTAAATAATAATAACAATCTCTTGTTTTTAGATTTTTTTAAGGAAAGCTATATGATGTGTTCCTTCATAATTTAGTCTAATGTTTACAAGCTTAAAAATGAAATGTTGAGGGATGAATTACTCTTTTTTGTCTTGGAGGGGACTGTAGATCGATGACTCGTTTTCTTTCTTTCTGCAGCTACACAACCAGCTAAGGAGTGGAAACCAAAGTCAACAAATAAGTCTTCCACCAATAATGCTGATAACAGCGGTACAGATGCAGTATCTCCTTTAGATACCAACACTGAAAATGCTAAGGTGCTGGATATGAATAGCTTGCATGATAAAACATCTCATTCTAACATGCACGAGATGGAGCATGTGATTATCCCAGAACATCTCCGTGTGCCAGAGTATGAGCAGACAAGATTAAGATTTGGCAGTTTCACTCCTGGGTTTGATTCAGACCAGTTACCAACCTCAACTTCTCCAGAGCCAGAACAACCAGAACAGTTAGGTGAACCTGTTCAACCGGTTGTCCAAGAGGATGCATTCGGTTCTGAACATGATGAAGTGGATGAGCAAGCTGGATCGCAACTCACTGTATCCACATCAACAGCAGAGATTTCCTTAACACCATCTGAGGATAGTGAACAGATGAATGATCAAGAAGTTGTGGATGATGACGGACTGGGCTTAGTTCAGAGTGATACTCCACTTGGTGCAGCAGATGACCATAATATCCAAAGCACCTCTAGTTTGACTGCTTTTTCTGTAAGTCAATTAGGAAGAGTATATAAACATTCCTATTTTTATTTGACTGTTGCCAAGATTTTTGAAGCTTATTTTTGTCTGCCATTTTTTTCGAATAATTTTTGAGATAGGAAGTGGTTATGCATTAAGTGATTTAACTGTGACAATTTTCTTTTTCCAGGCATACAATCATGAAGATCCTAATATGCATCCTAATAACGAGGCGCAGTTATACGGGTTGGTGGAGCCTAATGTGCACCCACAAGGGTTGGCTTCTTCTCAGGTATAATTTACATTGGGTTCAGTTGACCTTGGATCTCACTGTGAACAGAAACTGAAACAAATGCTATACGTTCACTACTGACATGCTCCCACTCTCAGCAGGAGTATGCTTCGGTAAATCCAGAAACAGAAGTATTCAGAATGACAGAATCCAATGTGCATTCACAAGTTCTCCCTTCATCTGAGGTAGCAATACTTCACCTTGGTATCAATTGGCCAATTAACCCTGTTCCCCATTCCAATTTACCTTTCCTTGCATTAGCTTTTGAGGACCATTACATGTACTTAGGACCTACCAGTTAAACTTCTCCTTTTGCCCCTCCTTAGCTTTTGAGGACCATTACATGTACTTAGGTCATACCAGTCAAATTTTTGACTTACAGTCGTGCTGATTAGGGCTGGGCAAATAAATCAACTTTAGTTATATTCCACTATGATGTATGATCTGATCTTGCATCTAATGAACTCGTATAGTTCTTTGTAAACCGTTTGTCCAACCTGAGTAAACTGCATGAGCTTGCTCTGTTCATACGGCTTGTAATCTTGCCAACATCCTGAAAGTTCGGCTGGTTGTGTTGAGACCAGCCGAACTTGTTCCTCCCTCATGTTCTGTTTAAGGTATGTATTTGACGGCTGTGCTTCTGGGAAGGGAAGAAAACCTCGTGTTGTCAGGTGGGGGATTTTTGTTGCACCTCAGGGGTGATTAAAGGACTTTGTGCCCTTTTCTTTTGACTGCCTTCATTTTGACTTGACCCAAGCAAAACTCCTGTATAACTGGCTTAAAATGAAGTGAGAAACTAAGCTTGGTTTTTACTTGTTTTTTGCTTGCTCAGACAGGATTGCGAGCTTAATCTTTTGCCGCCTTTCTGGTCTTTTCATAAAGAGATATTTTCTTAAACTTGAGGAACCTTTGGCCATGGTTTAGATTAAATGTTATGTCTCGATGGCAAGTACAGTTATCTCATGATACCCTTAATCTGTGGTGCTTTTGTAGGCCCTTGCACAACAGCAACATATGGCTATCTCTTCACAACAGCAGCATATGTCTCAGCAACAAGCAGCACAGATGTACCCTCCAATCCATGTGCAGCATTATCCAAATTTCATGCAATATCGCCATCCTCTCTATTCCCCAGCAACATATTTCCCTCCCATGCCTATGCCAAACTATTCAGCAAATGTCCCATACGCGGCAAATGGGAATAATTATCTTCAGATGCCGCCTAGTGGAGGTTCACATTTAACTGCAGGACAAGTCAAGTATGGAGTTTCGCAGTATAAACCAATCCCAGCTGGTAACCCTTCTGGTTATGGAAATTACACTCATCCAGCTGGTTATACAATTAGTTCTCCTGGTGTTATTGGAACTGGAGTTGGCGTTGATGATGTCAATCGGATGAAGTACAAGGATAACAACATTTATGCCCCAACCCCACAGGTACAAAATTTGGATATCTCAGTCTGAATGTTTACATGAATTAGAATTATTTTTTTGACTGTTCAGAATCCTGCTTTTATTTGGGGAATATGTTCCAGCGGTTTCCTTTTGATGTATTTAGGAAATTTGCTCTCACATTTTTTTTCTTGACTTGACAATTTTGGTATCTTTTACAGGTAGAGACGTCTGATATCTGGATTCAGACTCCTAGAGAAACCCCAACGTTGCAGCTCCCCCCATATTACAACCTATCAGGTCAAGCAACACCTGGTGGCTATATGCCAAATCCTGGGAATGCATCTTTCAGTGCTACAGCTCAATCCTCGCACACACAATTCCCAGGCATGTACCATCCGCAGCAGCCTCCCTCGATCGTAAGTCCTCATCCAATGGTCCATCAGCAGGTCCCATCTGCCATTGGCCCCAACGTTGGAGTCGGTGTGTCGGCACCAAGCCCCCAAGTGGGGACTTATCAGCAGCAACAGCTCGGTCATATGAACTGGAGACAGCCCAACTTTTAGACAAGGTTTCTTAATTATCTGTAATTAGGGGGTCACAAGAGCCTTTAATGTAACAACAATTGGCTCCTTGTAACAGGAACCACTTCCGCTTGCTTTTAGTGCGGCTCTGTCTTGATCTATTTGAAGGTTTAACAAGTTTTTGTTAGCTTTTCATTTTTCTCGCATGTGAAATCAGTATCCCCTGTGAACTGCTGTTCTATTCTCCCATGTGAAATCAGCATCTCCTGTGAGCAAAAGATTGTGCAAGAGCACTGGGGTTGTGCGTCTGTGTGTCCCTTTTTCTTCCTTTCGTAGTGTCATGTGTAACTACACGTCATGAAATGATAAAACCTGACTTTTTTTTTGCGAAACATAGTACATTGCTCACATACACGTGCACATACTCACCCCTATGAACGCACACACGCACATCCTATCCCTATAAGCACCTTCGAAAGACCACCCTATCCCTATAAGCACCTTCGAAAGACCGAGTCGGTCGGGTCGGGTCGGTCGGGTCTTAAGATTGACGAAGTCACCATGGGCACCTCGCTGTCGACAGAAATGTCGCCTCCCATTGAAAAATATTCCGTCTAAATAAGAAACACCAATGTCAAATATGAGATTTGAACCTTGGTGTGCTGGGGGTACAACCACTCTCCTAACTCTGGTGGGCTGGGGATAAAACCTAACCTGACCGTCGTACTTTTACATCACATGGAGGGTAAATCTTATTCAGCGCCCGCTGCAAAGGTTAGCACGGAAACGCCTATGCGATCGTTAAGGGTGTGTTTGGTAGCCCGGGTGGGCTATCTCACCTCATACGTGCTCTGTCTAGCCATGTGGACTAGATACAAGTGTGTTTTATTTGTTGTGTTTGGTAGGTTGTATGAGCTGAGCTGAGCTCAGCTGATATCTTGTTTGGTGTCCTGTATGACTTGAGCCATGCTCTACAAAAATAAAAGGCAATCAGGTCCCTGAGCACAAAACGAAAAAAGCAATCAGGTCCCCGGATGCATTGGGCTCGGGTTCCGGCACCGGCGCCGGTGAGAGGAGACGCCGACGAGCGCCCACCGCCGCCGCCATGCGCCGCCGCCACGCGCCAGTTGGTGGAGCAGGAGCTCGGGAGGAGGACGCGGTTGGCAGCCGGACCTCTCACCTCGCGCGATTGGTGGAACTCAGCTGCGGTTGGTGGAGCAGGAGCTTGGGAGGAGGCAACGTCGGGCCGCAGGACCTCTCCCCTCGGTGGCGGTTGGTGGAGCGGAGCTCGGCGTCGCGAGGCAGGAGTGAGGCGGCGCGAGGCGTGCAACAGGATCTCGACGCCGCGGCGCAAGAGCTCGCCGGCGCGAGGCGTGCGGCGCGAGGAGGACGACCGGCGGCGCGAGGCAACAGACGCTCGGCCTGCTGTGACGGGGGGAGGCGGCGCTGGGCTGAGAACCGACGAACGCGAGACCGAGCTGAGGAGGCGGCGGTTGGTGGGACGAAGGAGACGGGGGGAAATGGGGAGGGGTTTCGCTGGGGGCTGGGCGCCCGACGCTCGCGTGGGACCCATGCGGGCAGGGCTAAGGGGCCTTTTTGCATGAGCTGGGCACCGCCCGATGGAGCCGACCCGATCTACCAAACAGCAAAATGTGAGACGAGGGGAGATTATCTGGGTTGGACCGGGCTACCAAACACACCCTAAGTGTGCCGGCCCAGGTATAGTGCTGGTTTTTCATGTTTTAGCTTCGGTCCAGTTTTCTGACATTTTTATTTTCCTGTTTTCCCGTATTTTTTTCTTTTTCGTTTTTAGTTTTTGAAAAATGTTTAAAATTAAAAAATGTTCATATTTTCGAAAATCTTCAAATTGATAAGTGTTCAAATTTGTGATTTTTTTCAAAATTCATGAACTTTTTAAATTCAACACATTTAAATTCACGAACCATTTTCAAATTCTTAACCATTTTTGGAATTCATGAACTTTGTAAAATTAATTCATGAACCATTTTCAAATTCATGAACCATTTTTTGAATTCATAACCTTTTTAAAATTATATTTATGAACCATTTTTTTGAAATTATGAACTTTATAAAATTATATTAATGAACCATTTTCAAATTCATGAACCATTTTTCAAATTCACGAACTTTTTAAAATTCAACACATTTTAAATTGATGAACCATTTTTTAAATTCATGAACCATTTTCAAATTCATGAACATTTTTTTTAAATTCGTGAACCATTTTCAAATACATGACTTTTTTTTTTCAAATTTAGGACATTGTAAATTCACGAACCACCTTTCCAATTCATGAACCATTTTTTCAAATTCATGATTTAAAAAAAAGTATGACCATTTTTTGAAAATCTGGAAAACATATTCACGAAATTTCTCACGTTTAAACGCAAAGCGGACCATTTTTTTTTTGAGGGGAGGAAGCGAACCATTTGAACAGAGCCAGTAATGGTCCAGGGCCTAGGAAGGCTCGCTCCGTAAGGCACTGAATAGGAGATCCCCACATGGAGCCTTCAGAAGGAGAAGATGCTATAAATGGAAACCTTTAATAGAAACATTTGTCCTATCTCTAAATCGAATCATTTTAGAGGAGCTTCTATCCCATTGAATCGTTTTCTTCTGATAAAGCTTTACATTATGCAGCTGGCTTCGAATCTTTGTTATCACTGGTTGCCAAAGATTTGACAGGGCATGTACAGTGCAAGATGATTAGTGAGATGTTTACAAAAATAATCCAGTTTTTGTTTGCACTAGTGCTTATTTACACTAGGCAGATGCCTAAGAGTATCTCCAACCGGCCACCCTAAATTTAGCCTCCAAATTGTGGACGTGTCCACCGGACTATCCAACAAGTGGTCTCCTCCAACCATGTATCCCAAATTCTCTTCAAATTGTATGCTCTTTAATTGAGCAGTTGAGTCTTACCAAATAAAATACTGAAACCATTGAGCAGTTGACCATCAAAGTGATTTTTACCATCACTGAAATTATTAGGCCTCGAGTGAGCTAAATTAAGTCATCATTATGTGTTTATACTAAACTTTTTTACATTTTATGTAACTCATAATCTCAATCTATCACGTTAACCGGTATGTTCTACTATTACAATTAGCATCCGCATAACAAAACAAGTAAATATTTAGACACAATATTTTCACTATAGAACTCTTGTTTCTACTACAAAAAATACAATTGACCTAAATCTAAACCATATTTTCTAAGGGAATTGACTGGTTGTTTCTTTTCTATCAACCATCCCCTTATAAACTACATTTAACCAAATATCACAAAAAATTAATTACAAAAACTCATTATTTAATATCATATGCTGTCATGGATTCATCTGTGCATCTCATAGAAACTGAGATTAAGAACGCGTGACAACGACAATACAAAAAAATTAAGAGTGCATGATTGTACATCTCATGCGTAAATAACTAGAAAAGTTTAGAGTATATATATCATGTCATATTGGCTATTGACACCTCTTCTATATGATTAATACACCTCGCAGGGTGTATTCTCGAAGAGAAAAATATCTATCCAGTCAAAATCTAGAAACTAGGCTTACAGGAGCAGAAGCACAGCAGCAGTTGAGCAGGACTCTATTTATGCTATATTTCAATACGTAAGACTTTGTTCATGTGTTTGTTTGAACTATTTTGCATTGGGATCACCCACATTTGAAACACATAATCGATCTACAGTGTCATGAATTGATTTGCTGTTTATATTGTCCATTTGGTAATTTTTAATCGCTATGCTATTTTTTTTTGGAGTGCCTCCAATTTTTTCCCTACGTCCTCCAGTTTCTACTTTCTTGCCCAGCCCGGTCCACCAAGAAAATAGGGCCTCTAGAGTCCAGCTCGTTCGTTTTTCTTCCGAACGCAGCCGTCCTCCACGTCTCCCCCGAACCGAACGCAGCCGCCGCCGGCGACCATGGGGACGCGGGAGGTGTACGAGGAGAAGCTCCGCAGCGGCGCGCACCTCCACCGCGACCCCACCATCCACCCCGGCCTCGGCTCCGCCCGCTGCCCTCGCTGCCTCTCCCTCCTCAACCCCACCACCAACGCCGTACGCACCCTTCCTTCCTCTCCCGATTCCTCCTTCCTCCCTCAATCCCGCCGTTTGCTCTGACCGGGTGCCTCTTATTTTTCTTGCTCGGCTGCGCAGGGAGAGGGCGACTGGGCCATCACCTCCGTCCTGCACGACGCCACCTCCGTGGTAACGCGATTTCGCCCCCCTTGTCGCTTCCTTTTCGCCCGCGCGAGATCCGTGTTGCCTTCAGCACGACGGGGGCAGATTTTTCTACAGTTATATCAGTGTGCTTATCTCGTTTTTTCCTGTCTGTCCCGTTGCTGTAGACTGGTGCGGGCGCCGGCGCGATGCTCAGTGCCGTCCACGGGTTTAATACAGGTTCGTTGTGTTTCCGATCTCTTGCTTTCTACCAACAGTTTAGTTGTTTAGCTAGGTGATCTGGATGAGAATTGAACTTTGTGCTTTTTTGGCACAGGGATCCCGTTTGTCCAGAAGCATGTGAAGGGGCCAAAGTGGCTGCATCTGCTTGTTGGGGTAAGTCTTGACTTTGGCTCATGTGATGCGAGTATGCAAGCACTCCTTTGGTTCAGTTCAGTCATGTAGATGGTCAGGTTTGTAGTTTTGTCAAGTTTGTTGAGAAGATTGATGCATCTTCTTTACATCGCTAATCATATTTTGTAACTGTCATGTTAGAAGTGTGTGGTGAAGGAGGCTATCCATTGTTAGTTAATCTGGTGAATGAGTGAAAGTTTGGTGCAAATTTACCCCAGCTCCTTTAGAAATAAAAATAAGTAGAGAACTTTATTCAATGAATCGTTGTTTGGAATCTGCTACAAGAATGATAAGTTAGTGGGGGAGACTTTTACAAATTAGGAAAACTCAAGGAAGTTTATTCGCTAAACCTGTTCCTTCCAGCATGATTGAATATTGAACATAGCTGCGTGGAGCACTCAAGAACAAAAGTAGGGAATTTACTGAATGTTATAGCATCCTGGACAAATGGTATTGACAAAAGCAACGAATGGCCATCTCCCAAGGCACTTGTTCAAACGTTTGACTAGCTGGAAAAGTTTAAAAGGAAATAATGTTGAGTTTAGATGCATAAACATGGCGTTTCTGCACTTTCGGCTTTAGGAAATGCAACCTTAAGATGAGTTCACGTTTGCTGGCCATCTTTTGATTCGATCCGATCATATTGATTGTTGGAGTTACAGTTTTGTAAAGTTTGTTGAGAAGATTGATGGATCTTCTTTACATCGCTGATCATATTTTGTAACTGTCATGTTAGAAGATGTGTGTAGTGAAGCTATGCATTGTTAGTTAATCAGGTGAATGAGTGAAAGTTTGCTACAATTTGACCCTAGTTCCTTTAGAAATAAACATAAGTAGAGAACTCTATTCAGTGAATCATTGTTTGGAATCTGCGACAAGAATGATAAGTTAGTGGGGAAACTTATACAAATTAGGAAAACTCAAGGAAGTTTCATTCGCTAAACCTGTTCCTTTCAGCATGATTGAATATTGAACATAGAAGTAGTGTATTTACTGAATGTTATAGCATCCTTGACAAATGGTATTGACAAAAGCTACGAAAGGCCATCTCCCAAGGCACTTGTTCAAACGTTTGACTAGCTGGAAAAGTTTAAAAGGAAAAAATGTTGAGTTTAGATGCATAAACACGGCGTTTCTGCACTTTCGGCTTTAGGAAATGCAATCTTAAGATGAGTTCACGTTTGCTGGCCATCTTTTGATTCGATCCGATCATATTGATTGTTGGAGTTATGGTTTTGTAAAGTTTGTTGAGAAGATTGATGGATCTTCTTTACATCGCTGATCATATTTTGTAACTGTCATGTTAGAAGATGTGTGTAGTGAAGCTATGCATTGTTAGTTAATCAGGTGAATGAGTGAAAGTTTGCTACAATTTGACCCTAGTTCCTTTAGAAATAAACATAAGTAGAGAACTCTATTCAGTGAATCATTGTTTGGAATCTGCTACAAGATTGATAAGTTAGTGGGGAAAATTATACAAATTAGGAGAACTGAAGGAAGTTTAGTACGCTAAACCTGTTCCTTCCAGCATGATTGAATATAGAACATAGCTGGGTGGAACACTTAAGAATAAAAGTTAACAAAAGCAACGAAAGGCCATCTCCCAAGGCACTTGTTCAAGCGTTTGACTAGCTGGACAAGTTTTTAAGGAAAAAAATGTTGAGTTTAGGTGCATAAACATGGGATTTCTGCACTTTCGGCTTTACGAAATTCAACCTTGAGATCAGTTCAGGTTTGCTGGCCATCTATTTAGACTATTGGGATAATGATATGGATTGTTAAGTACTTACGGTGGACCTTTTCTTTCATGTGTTTTTAGCGCAACTGAAAATAGAGTTCCATTGATATCTGCTTGATGTTTGGCACTGTTGGCAGTTTATGTAAGTATTAAGTTTACATTGTTGTTGCGTGTTCAATTAACGGGGAGATATTTTTTGTGCAGGTCCCTCCTTTGCTCTTATTCTCTGGTGCCAGTGCTTTATTTGGCGGTAAGTCTTTCCAATAGTAATAATCATGTTTTGTATATAGAAAAGGTTCTTGAAGTTTTCGTTTACAACAAATATCCCCTCATAATGTAGAAGTTTGCATACTTATAGCTCAAACATGAAATATGTTATTTTCCTTCTTCGTTTATGCATTAGTTCATAGTCATTATGAACCTTCATGACCTGTACACATTTGTTATGGCTTCACGGAGAAAGGGACCATAGGAAATATTGTGATCTACCATCATTTATTGTTGAATATACGGTTTTGGACCAATTCAACTCTACAAACCTTATCTAAATATTGCTATAGTTCCCAATGTCTGCGTAGCATTTACTTGCAAATCCAGTAGTGAAGTTGTTATTCATACCTATGTAGCAGTGTATCCACTATAAGCGAAGCAATGTAAGGGTGCAGAAATTTATATTTTAGGTGCAATAGATAGTTATTATTTGATCAGGATGGGACTGGACAATGGACATGAGTTTTGTTTCAATCTAGTGTTATTAAAGCATCATATGTACTTGTAGTTGTGTTATCCTAATCATGTAATAACTAATAGTAAGCAGAATTATAGGAGACCTGTTTCTGTCAAAAAGTAAAAATCAGAAGATCTGTATCATGTTCTCCCCAGTTCTACCAGCTTAAATTTCTTAGGATCTGGACCTGATGTCAAGCAACAAGTGTGTCATCTGTTCTTTGGTGGATTAGAGTTTCTGATTAATCTTGGCTTATTCCTAGCTTCTCCAAAAGTTATTAGTTATCTTAGCCACCACGACTTGTTGGATGTTTGTGTTTTTCGCATACTTAATTACTTGTCCAATCTCACAGGATTTACTCTCCACTCTTCCAGAAGTATAACTAGATTTTGTCTGGAATTTTGCAAACATTAGCTAGTAGTACTTCAAGTAGGTTAGACGAGGAACTTAATTTCTGAGACACAAGGTCTTGCTGCAGTAAAACATGGCTTCAATTTTATTCTTTTAGTGTACTGGATTGTCATCATTTGAGGTTTGCTGAAAATTGGTACCAGCTCATGCACATGATGATTGGCTTTGTGGACTTGGAATATCTTAATTTGCTAATGTCTGATTATTTGCTACTTCTTTTTTGTGCAGCATATGCGCTCCCAACGTTTGCTCAGCTCACCGTGACATCGTATTACGCTGCATCAAGTGCCTCTCACTACGCGATTTCACAGATGACGCGCCAGATCGAGAAGGCCCATTTTTCGGGCACTGACGAGAAGTCTTGATGAGCTGCTGCTGCTGCTCGGAATCAGTTTGAGTTGGTGCACATGCCATGTACATGGTACATATGGACTCCCTGCTTCTCCATTTTGCAGCAGTGTCTGATAGTTTTGCTGAGTGTTCAAGGCACTCGAACCATGCGTATAATTAATTATTATATATATAGCTCTGCTAATTGCTACTCATGTCACGTTTAAGAGCATATTGTTTTGGCTATCTTGGCTCCCTTTTTACTGTTTAGATGAAATGCGACCTGACATTGTTGATTACGAATCCATGACGTAATGTGCATGGTGAAAGGGCTGAGCAGGAATTGTGCTGAGTTCACCAGGAAATCTTTTAAATTTTATGCAACCAAGGTAACTCGGTCCTTGCGCACGAGTTATATTTGAGAACATCTCATTCGATGTTACTTATGCTATGCGGCGCTCAAACGAGACACCAGCAGTGTCGCCTTTTTTCTGAAGTAGGACGGGGTTCACTGAAAGATGGATCTTTGATCATTGGGCTGCGTCACAAACTTTATTTTCAATCACGCGATGTTTATCCGTATGACAATGCTACAGATCGTTCCTCAGCTGGGTACATAAAACGAAGCTAGCAGAACATTTTTTTTTAGCTACGTGTGAATAACGATCTCGTTATTCGCCAGATCGATCTCTATAGACTCTACGTGGACCGGAACGAGCAGGTCCGGCGGCGCCTTGACGTTGCACCACCGCGCCGTCTCCCTCGCCAGCCGCCGCTCGTCCATGCGCCGCTCCCGCCACAGCAGGAACCTCCTGATCCGCCGCTTCCCGCCCGACCGCACTCCGCCGGCCGGCAGCAGCGCCGCGCGCCGCCTGACGGACCTGGGGCGGGCTGCCTTCTTCCTCCGCGGCGGCGACGGCGGTGGCTGCTGCTCTTCTTCTTCTTCCGCTAATTCCTCTGCCGAGTCGGCGTCGTCGTCGTCGGAGTAGTACGCGTCGTCGTCGTAGTTGGCCATGGTTGGGTTGGTAGGGATGATGGGCGGCGCGAGGTCGATCAGGTAGTTATATATGGAGTCCGTACGTCGGTGTCGTGTCGGTGGGTTTCCATCTGGTGCGCGCGTGTGTGGGTCGGAGTCGGACCATCGACCGACCGCATATCCTCTCGGTCGGGGCCGATGTGCCTACCTTAATTAGTCCTTAGTGCGTACGTCCACAAGATCAGACGTTGTAATACATACACATGGTCATTAACTATTGTAGCTACCACTTGGTTTGGACCTCCAAGTACGTCTTGGAATGGTGATGATGCGATTGAGGCAAAAAGTCAAGGGAACATGCATTATCGGCAGTACGTGGTCGATCAGAACCATGTAGGAGTAATCAGGTCAGTCCATCTTGTTGGTACGCACACATGCATTATGCATACTTAGTCAATCAAAACATCATGTTGGTTATAGTAGGAGTATTAGTTTACCCGTCCGTTTCGATCCGTCCTGCTGCCAACTGGTACTACGTACAGTACATCAAAGACATTACAGTACTAGAGATTCATTGGCTTGCCAGTACTCATATAAACTCGATGGATGGATGGATGGATCGTCCTCTATGCCGCACGTGCGTACGTGGTTTGTAGCAGTGCGTGGAGTCAGCGATGCATGTCGAGATGAGCAAACACAATGATACGTACGTGCACCAAAAAGGTGTCATGCACGTACGTATACGTATAGCGCGCACGTACGTACGAGCTGAGCTGCCAGCGTTGCATGCACCCAAAAAAACTACTCCCTCCGACCCGAATTAGTGTTCGTGGTGGTAATTTTGCGAAAAACCCCCTGCGGTTTTTCACCTGAAGTCACACCCCCCTCCGTCTCTGCTCGACACCGCACCCTCTCTCTCTGCTTGCTCTCTCTCTGCTCCGGTCGCCGCCGAGCTCCCCTCGCCTCGCCGCCGCGGTCCGCTCCAAGATCCGTCGCCTCGCTCCCCTCCACTCTCCCTCCCCACGCTCCCCTCTCCTCGGCTAGCCGCGCTCCCAGCCTCCCCTCCACCAAAAAGATTGGACTTTTGGTCCAAGCCGACGACGAATTGCAGGATCCGGTGGCTGCGACCCGGACGGCGCGGAAGGAGTGGGCTCCGGCGCGGTGTCGGCCGACGCCCTCTTCGTCGGAGGATGTCGGAGGACGAGGGCACGGAGGACTACCGCCGCGGCGAGTACCACGCCGTCCGCCCTGGCGACACCTTCAAGCACGGCGCCTACGTCGTGCAGTCCAAGCTCGGCTGGGGCCACTTCTCCACCGTCTGGCTCGCCTGGGACACCGCCCACTCGGTACGTCGTGCTAATCCCCGCTGCCTCGAAATCTCCTCTTGAATCCCTCTCTACTGTTCTGAGGATTAGCGATGATATGCGCGAGAAACTTCGATCTGGATGGAGTAGGTTCGCCTGCCCACCAACTGTTCATCCCTTTGCCTTGGAGCATAGTATGAAATGCATAAATTCGTTTCTCATTATTATGGTCCTGGCCGTAAATCATATCATCCCTAACTACTCCTGTTTTCAGCGTTATGTTCAGGCTGCCTCTGTGCAGCTTTTTTCTGAATTTGTTGTTGATATGTTCAGGATAGCTTTCATTCATTTCCTTTGAGGATTGAATGATACCCGTGCTCTTAGGTTGCCAATTTTGTGATTTGACCGTCATATCGTTGCATATTACAGTTGTTTTCTCTCTCTGTAACACTGTGCCTTTTCTCTGCAGTGCTAGAAGCATTGAGCCAGTAAGAGCCACAGCGACACAGTTGCATATTAAGAAACATCTATGGAGGCTTGTGCAGCCTGCAGGCTTGTGCTCTGGAGTAGAATCAATTTCCTTGAATAGATAAGTGAAACAATGGCATTGCCACATCATTGTAATTTTACCTTTAGTTTTATGATTTGGGAGTAGTCTTTGGTTACAATGGTATACTTTTGTTCTGTTTGCATGTTTCGGCCGGATTGGGAAGTTGGTTCTGCGAATTGCGGTCAGTAGAGATGATACAGTATTGAAGTTGTGGCTGTTAATGATCCCTTTATCGATGCTAAATACATGGTAAGGAAGCAACACCAGATTATTCATTTCTAGACTGTAGAACTTCTGCTAGAGTGTTTTGATATGCTAAACATGAACAATGTTCAGTTTGTGCCCAGTTTTGCTATGTTGTGTCAAGTATACAACAAGAATAATTTACAATTGTTTATAATATACTCCCTGCCACTGCCATGCTTATAATTTACAACATAATATACTCCACAATTGTTTTGCTCTAGTATTACTCTACTCTTCTCCTCTTGATTCTCTTCTTCTCCTCCTCATGCAAGCTAATTTAGGATGACTAGTTGTTTGTTTTGTGCCTTCCTTGGCTTCTTGTATTGCCCCTCATCTTCTCCTCCCCTTCTCCTCTTGATCCTCTTCTTCTCCTTAGTCTTCTCTTCTTCTATTATTGGTTGTTTTCCCTTCCTCTTCTCCTGCTCAGCCTTCTCTTCTCCTATTCTTGGTTGTATTGCAGTTTCAAATTCGCCTATTTGTGTTTCCCGAATGAGATCAAGTTTCTGTAAATAGTAAACACAAAATTTTGTCAGTAAGATGCAATCTTAAAATAGATCAAGTAAGTACAAGCAATAAGACATTGACATACACTCTTGACTCGACGGAATGGACGGACAATGCTTGATGGGTCCTCCAACCATGTGGCATATTCTTTTGCTGGGATAAATGGGTCATCATCCACGATTACTTGCGACCTTCCTTTTCTCTTTGATGATTTCTTTGCTTGTTTATCCTTCATCTTCTCCTCCTCTTGCTCCACTAGTTGTTTCTCATAGTCGGCTATTAGCTTTAAGGTATCTTCATACAGTGTGCTATCAACCTCTAGTATGTTAGGCAGCTTTCCCTCTCTTATTAGCTTGTCCTTGCCCATGTGGGGTGGCTTATATGTGTTTCCACCTTGGTCTTTCATAATCTCCAACAAGACAGACTGCAAGGTGATATACACTTTGGCAAGTGTCTTCACGTCATATGCATCATAAGCTTGCTCCACTGTTTCTATCAGTTCTTTGAGATTTTTAGGTGCACTCTCAAATGCCAAGGATTGGATGGAGCTGAAGAAGCAAAGGTCCAAAACATTCAAATCCGGCGAGTTAGGAGGTTGGAAAGTCAGCCTAATATCCAGTCCTGAAGCTTTTACGGCGGCCAGAAATACAGGATCATCAGGCTGAACATGCGTTCGAGCATTGTCTTGCTGTATCCATATTGTTTCCGCATATCCATCATCAGGCCACACTTCTACAATTGCTGGAATTACCTTCTCACATAGGTATTCCCGCATGACGTCTCTAGTAACATTGACGTTCTTTAATTCCATTGTGCCTTTTGTCCTATACTTTGAGTCGTATTTGGCAGCATCTTCTGTGACAAAAGCCCAGATGCCAACCTTTCCGTCAAATGTCACGTTTCCTTGCTCATCATGTCTAGGTCTTGCAACTATAGTTAAGAACATGACCTTGCCGATGTTGTTTTTGTTATGGATAGTACGAACTGGTGCTGCTTCTTCTCGTGTTAGGTAGTACGTCCGATCTCGCTTAGTCATATTAAACCATTTTTCATCCATGTGCATTGTGTTCCCCATCTTCTTGAACCAAAGCTTTGCTTGTAAGATTGTGGTTTCATCGACCATTGAGATGCAATGTATGATCCTTCTTAATCTGTTTTCCAAAGATAGATGTGTTTTCAGGCTATTGGTATGGCGCCTTAAATCGCCCCATTCCAACCTCTTTTGCAGTGTTGCGAAATGGATATCAAGGGACCTAGCCAGCGCCCTCAATGTACCCCTTTTGTTCAAGGGAACTTGAGGCACCCTTTCATCGAGTTCAAGCTCCCTCCTCTTTCTTCCGCACCTGCCCTTCCGCTTGTTTGAGAAATCAGGCACTTCATTTCTGCCCTCTTGATCTATGGCCTTCTTCCATATCTTCTCCACTGATCTGAGACTTATTCCCAAAAGTTGAGCCACATTTTCCTTATCTGCCTTCACCACATGTCTATCTTTTCCTAGAGCTTTGAGGGCAATATATACTGCAAATTTAGAACTCTCCGGCACATCATGTCTTTGCACAGCATGTTCTTGTTCTTCTTCTTCTGGAACATCAGTAGCTTCTTCTTCTTCTTCTGGAACATGAGCAGCTTCTTCTTGTTCTTCTGGAACATGAACAACTTGTTCTTGTTCGTGTGGAGTATTTGGACTGAAGTTGAGATCCAGCTCTTGTGGAGGTGTTAAGTTGATATCAAAGAGGACCATCTTGTCCTATGGTGGACAGGGCAACCTGCAGAAAAGTTTCTCTGAAATTAATATAGGCATCATAACCACAATAAAAAATATAGGCAGTAAAAGTATAGCAATGAAATGTACATTATATAGGCATGATCTATTATGCTTTTTTACTGGCAGTTTCTCCTTTGTTATAAAAAATATGCAAACTATTTCACTAACTTGAACTATTTCAGTTTCACATGCTTTTTTACTGAACTAGTGTACTATTTGTGTAAAATATAGAACAAGCACAAGTTTAGGTAACAATGGTTCTTTCATATTTGCACAAGCACAAGTTTAGTACTCCTTAACCAATTGCACTGCTATTTTTAATCCACTCTTTAGGTTTAGTCAAGAAGTTGTAACAATGGTTCTTTCATATTTGCTATGTTGCTGCAACCTTTTGTTGACCTACATCTGTGGTACTCGTGTAGTGCTTTGCTTGTGGTGCTTCTGTAACATTTGAGGAAGATGATCTAGCTAGTGGCTGTGGCTGTGGTGATAAACAAGGACAGCTGCACCTTTTCTGTATACTACTGATCATGAAGGAATCATTTAAACAAGGACAACTGCACCTTTTCTGTATACTACTGATCATTTGCATTGCAGTTACCTGTTCTTGAACTTCTTTCTACAAATGCAAATAGGAACCGTATAGACCAGACTCAGTTTTGCAGTATTTTACTCAATTTTGTCAGCAGTAGAGTGCACCCTACCATTGCGGGTGACGCCATTGTGCTCCTCCATCCCAAGGAATTTTATCTTGGGCAATACCACCTGGGCAGTAGAACATGGATGCCAGTAGCGGATGGATGTGTCAAAGCCATTGATGGTGTACCCAGTCCTTGACTCCTTATAGCCTCATCTACCATATCCTCACATGTTGCCGCTGTGCTACTTGGTGAGTGAGTTGTTTCCTTGTTTCACTTGATTGGAGTCTGTTCTACTTGGTGAGCTAACTATTAGTTTTACTCCTATACTTGTAGGAACAAAGGGGCACTTCTTTTTCAGGGTATGCGGCGACCTAATTGGAAAGTGAAGAGAAGGTGGCGACAGGGGGTGAGTATGTATGACCTGCAATACCTTTCTGCGTTTTCCTAGTTTGCTGATGATCCATTACTCAGCCTTCTTATAGCCACAGCTAACTGATTAAATTTGGGGTGCGCAAACATCTCCAGATTGAGATGTGCAAGTCTATATAAGTTGCTTTGAACCTTTTTTGTATTTACAGCTGGTGGCAGTTGGATATTCAGTAAGCATTGTTCTGGAGCTGTTTGTGAATCTGTAAGTACAGGTATAATGACACTGCTATTGTATATCCTCCTCTTGGCTGGAGTTAGCTTGGTGATTTACAAAACTGAATGTAGCATGATGCAGATACTCCCTAACTGTATACTTTTTCATATGCAGGCTTCTAGGACTAGGTAGAGCACAAGGCTTATATGAGCCTGAGAAGAACTATTTTGTCCACATTTACCCTGAGTACTGACAGCAGCTGGAACTGTTCAGGTAATGAAGTCTATGCATGATATCTCATCCAACCGATCTCAAGATTTAGTTCATTACAGATTCTAAATTTCTAGTTCCCAAATTTGTTCATTACAGATGTAATACACAAAGAAATCGAAGGCAAGAGCGGAGCAGCAACCTGTATTGCTATGGGAGGTTCACACACTTGGGAGCAGGCAGCAGCAGCTCGAGCTCCACCTGCTGCAGGGGAGCGGCGGGTGCGGGAGCGCGATGGAGGCGCGGCAGAGCGGGCACGAGGGGTTGGCGCGGAGCCACGGGTCAACGCATCGCTTGTGGAAGGCGTGGCGGGACGCCGGGAGGAGGCGGAGCTCGTCCTCGCCGCCGAACACGGCCTGGATGACTTGGGCAGCGCGGCAGACGCCCGATGAGCCGCTCCCGCTCGGCGGCCGCCTCCTTCCCCTCACTTCTGCTTCCCCTGGCCGGCCACGGACGCCGCCTCCTTCCCCTGGTCGGCCACGGACGCTGCCGAGCTCGATCCGCAGGAGGCGTCGCGGCGATTTGAAGGGGAAGCGGCCGGTGGCGGGAGCCCTCCGAGGCAGCCTCGCAACTACGGGCGGAGCCGCCGCGGACTCACTCTCTCCGGCGAGCTGAGGACGGCAGCGATCCGCCCGTCGCCCGCGAGGAAGACGCGAGGAAGAATGATTTCGATTTGGGGACCTATTTGTAAAGATTTTGAACCGGCAGGGGGGTTTTTGTAAAAAAGAAAAAACTCATCCTCCCGCCCATTAATTCGGGTCGGAGGGAATACTGTAAATCAAAACACAAACACAATGATTTCGATTCCGTATATGATTTTCGGTACATGGAGGAGCTGTATTGTAAGCCGGCTTTGCAGTGCGTGCGTGGTGGTGTTCCCTGACGTACGTATATGGCACCAACGTACGTGTTGTGTGTGAAGAGAAACAAGAGACACATTGTTCTTATCAAAGACACAATTCAAACATTGAACTTCTGAATCTAGTTCACTAGTAGAAAAAGGACCTCTAGTCGCGGTTCCAGAGCCCCTTTAGTCGCGGCTGGGCAACCGCGACTAAGCAGGCGGGACTAAAGCCCCCCCTTTAGTCGCGGCGGGTTCCGAACCGGGACTAGAGGTCCCTCCACATGGGGACGTGGTGTGTTGGGACCTTTAGTCCCGGTTGGTAGCACCAACCGGGAAGGGTTTTTGGGTTTTTTTTTCGATTTAATTGCAGGGTTTAGGGTTTATATATGCCGGGGTTTGGTTATAGGTTCCCGTGTCCCATGTCGTAACCGTGGTTTCACTAGTAACCCTTCCCGTAACGGTAACCGGTGACCGTTACGGTGACGGTTACGGTAACCGTTACGGTAACGGTGACGGTTACCGTAACGTTTTCCACGTCGTAACCGTTCCCGTGTCGTATGAAGTCGATGCACATATTTATAACACATACAATTAAATTAAGTAATACTTTTAGATCGTAGTCAAGAGTTGATGCGCCAAGAGTTATCGTAGTACAAGAGTTGAAGCAAAACAACAAGTTATTTACACGCTTTCATGCTTTCAGCATCGTAGTACTCTCCTTTCTCCGATAAGGCATTCGAAAGGTAAAATCCCGCCAATTCCTCTCCAATTGCTTTGAAGCGGTGCTCGAATGGTAGCTTGCAGCGCTTTTTTGCCAACTCTGCACTTTTCATATTCCATTTCTCGGTGACTAGTACATGTACATACTCGCAAACGAAGTATGCACATAACTCAGTTCCCTTTGGTTGCTCCAAGCAAGACTATACAAGAATAGATTTCAATCAATAATAATGAAGTATGCATGAGAATGTTGTGTGGACGTAGGTAGCAGTACTTACCTTGTTCAACTTCCAATCCAGCTTTTTGGGCCACCCACCTGCAGGATCTTGCTCGACAAACCTTTTCCAAACGCTGCCCGACAAAGAACATTCACAAATGATTTATTCGTTAATGACTTGACATGAAGATATGAATGACAGAGGCGGTAAGAAATGAATGTACCTTGCTAGGAAGTCGAAACAACTCCTGTATTTGTCAGGATGATACCTCAATGAGTCAAGTGAATGAATAAGTCCTTTGCGATGTTCAATGACAAGAAGAATCCAGTGGTAGCTGCGCACAATCATGCATAACTCATCAGTTAAACTTAACATCGGGTGAGCAAATTAGAATGTGTAGAAGACACTAAAACTTACCCGAAGTGGTAAGGCCAATATATAGTTCATTTGTCGCGGTATCGCTTGAACACCCTTAGCAAATCATCCGGTGTGTTCTTGTTATACAAGGGATCTATTATGGTTGCTTCGTTATATTTATCCGGGTCAATGAACCCAATGTCATGCTGGTTCAGCTTTTTGAGCTCGAGCATCTTCAATCTGCATAATATAGCACACAAAAGATTAAAGTGAGAATAATTACAAACAATGAACGAGACTAGGTAAAGACTTAAATAAATCACTTACAGGCAATAGGAACTCATGATAGATTTGTCGAGTGCCTGCAGATTGTATAGCTGAAAAAGTTCGCTAAACCGAACAATGTGGTTGTAGTCTTCTAAGAAGTGCTCATCGTCTTTCCTACATTTCAGAATGACAGAAGCTGTCCCTTTCTTTGCGGCTTTCAAGTACCAAAAATGGAGAGCACGCATTTTTGTTGGTAACTTGCATTTCACCAAAGCTTCCCCCATAACAAATTTACTTACTGGTGGAGCTGTTGGTGCAGTCTCAAAGTTCAATCTCGAAGCATATTCGTCTATAGGAACTTGCGCTTCGGCGGCAAGACGACGGATTTCCTCTAAGTCAAACACCATCAGCGCTTTAGGGTTAGATTGTACTAGTTGTTTTCCGCGCTGGGGAACTCGACTATCTTTGTTCGTCGGCGACGGGACAATTAGCGGGGGGACAGAACGTACGGGTTGTTCTCCGAGCTGGGGAACTTGTTTACCTATCTTCGGCGGCGGTGGGACCGATGGTGCTGCTTTTGTAGCTTCCTTCGGCGGCGGGTCCGATGGTGCTGCTTGTTTATCTTTTGCCGCCGGTGGCGGGACTGACTCTGCGTCTTGTTCACCTTTTTTCGGCGCCTCCACCTCTGTCACCGCGTCATATGACTTTTGAATATAACGGTCATAGTCAGATGACGGCTTCTCTGGAGGGACATATAAGTTGTCGATGACTCGATTACAAGCCTGTGCAGTATAGCCGGCGGTAAAATTTGGCGGCGGCACTTTCGGTGCGAACAATGCTTTATTATACTCCGCCACGGCTGCTTCATTTTGCTCATGAGTCTTCTGCCAAGGTAACCTCGGATCAGGCGATGTGGCCCTTTTAGTTCGCCTCCTGACTGGGGAAGACGCGCGCTTTCTCCGGAGAAGCGCTACGGACACTTCCTCATGCGGTGGCGGAGATGGAGATGGACTGTGCTGACTGAAATGGTCCTCTACATCAATTTCCGGTGGGGGGTCCCTGTCACGCGGTGCCGGAGATGGATGTGTCTCATCGATACCCGGGCAGGATGGGCTTTGCTGAGTCGGTGGCTTTGAGAACTTGATGTATTTCTTGTTCCACTGGACGAAACCACCCTTGACATCGTACAATGTCTCCTCACCGTCACCTCCAGAAATCTCAAGAGCCAATGATTCAAATCCCGGCGCAATTTCATCCACCCCGACAACAGCATAGCCAGGAGCAATGTCACCATTATGGTAGCTTGCTCCGGCGTCACTCGGTAAAGCATAGCCGTCCGCCACCTTCGTGGATATGTTAACCACAGGTGCATGTAGCTCACATGGTGTCTTCTCCGTGACATCATCCACGGGGTAGTGAGCATCGACATCTATTTGCGTGGAACCCACGCTGCTTCTAAGCTGAGATCGAGCATCCATGAGTTGCTGCTGCTGAGACGGCCCTGTCTGACTATTAATTGACTCCATGAGTTGCTGCACCTTGAGTTCCAATTCCGTTAGCCGCTCTTCACCCTTCTTCCTCTTTCTTGCACGGCTTCTATAAGTGTCAGCGTGTTGCGGATACGCTTTCTTAATGGTGACACCGCCGGGCATGCCTCGTAAACGTCCCCAGTGTTCAGGATTCCCTAGGGCCCGTGTCAGCTCGTCGTCCTCTCTATAGGGTTTCCACACCCCCGTTTAACTTCCTCTATTACCTTTTCAATCTTCGGGACGATTTCTTCTACTTTTTTCTTGAATTTTTCAACCTTCGGGACAATATACCCTGTTTCCTCGTCCAACGTTGCGCCATACGCGAACAACCAGAATTTGGACCTTTCGGGCCAGTAGTATGTCTGTGGAGTGATATCTTTAGCAAAGATTTTATCTTCTAAGGCTAGCCACTTAGGAATGGCTGACCTGTAGCCACCTGTCCCCAAGTTATGGTGGTGAACCTTATTTGCAGCATTTGCCTTATTTATGTTCGATCGGGCCACAGCCGCATCCGATTTCTTATACGCCTAAAACTCTTCCCAGTGATCTCTTATCTTCACTAGTTTTTCTTCACTGAAATCTAGATCAACTGTTGCATATTTTGCCCATAATGTTTGCTTATATTTCCGAAATGCTTCGGCCATCTTGGAGAGAGTCCACTGCTTGAGTTTCAACTTCGTGGTGGGTTCAATATCATCCGGGAGGTTAAAATGCTCCAAGAGTGTGTCAAAGCAGAAATCTTTCAAATGCTTGTGGACATAGCAGGGGTCATCCTCGGCAACGCCCGCCGGCTTATTCCATTCTGGTATGGAGATCGGGACCGAGTCCCTAACAATAACTCCAGCTTGACCTATATATTTTTTGCGGTTCTCTGGGGGTTCCACCGGATCGCCCTCTTCATCAATTTCATAGATCGGTAACTTTGCATCTTTGCTCGTCATTCTTTTTGTGCGGCCTCGAGGAGCTTGATTCTTAGCCTTTTTATTCGAGGTGGAGGCCTAAAATAAGAAATATAATGCGTTACTAAGTGCAATACAAATCAGTTAATGCATTTTGTGATCAACAAAATATAGAATTCATATATATACCTCGAGGTGGAGGGTGTTCGAGGTGGAGGGTGTTATTTCTTCTTCATCTAAAAGACCCTCACCAGAGTCCATCAGAAATTGTGAGGCAAATTCCTCAAAATCAAGATCTACACCGGCACCGGCGCCTTCTCCACCGGCGCCTTCTCCACCGGCAGCATCTTTATCACGATGCTCAAAAATACTCTGCATTAATATGTCTTCATTCAACTCATCTCGCACATAGCCAGGCTCCATAGCTCAATGTTCCTACACTCAATAAAATTTGCATAAATTTGCATGTATAAATTAGCATTTATAAATTTGCATCTATAATTTGCTAACACATGTATAAATTTGCATCTATAATTTGCTAACACATTGTTAAATTTGCATTTATAAATTTTAAATTCGCTAACAACCTAAATTGCTAACACTAAATTTGCTAACAACCTAAATTGCTAACAACCTAAACTGCTAACACTAAATTTGCTAACAACCTAAATTGCTAACACTAAATTTGCTAACAAACTAAATTGGTAACACTAAATTGCTAACACTATATTTGCTAACACTAGCTAATAACCTAAAAATGAAAACAAAAATGAATAAGGAAAACAAATTAACATGAGGAGATGGGGCTCGGGTAGGGGAGGCGGCTGGAGATGGACACGGCACGGCGGAGCAGGGGCGGCTGGCCGGAGATGGGCACCACGGCGTGGCGGAGCAGGGGCGGCTGGCCGGAGAGGGGCACCACGGCGCGGCGGAGATGGGCACCACGGCGAGGCAGGGGAGGCGGCTGGAGATGGACACGGCGCGGCGGAGCAGGGGCGGCTGTCCGGAGAGGGGCACCACGGCGCGGCGGAGATGGGCACCACGGCGAGGCAGGGGAGGGGCACGCGGTGTGGCGTCGGAGATGGGCACCACGGCGCGGTGGAGCAGGGCTTCACCGGCGTTGCCGCGTCGTGGGAGCCCGAGGCGCGTCTTCGATTTGGGGGATTTTGCGAAAAATTTCGCAGAGTCCCCCACTAAACGGCGCGGAATCGACCTCTAGTCGCGGTTGCTGGCTGCAACCGCGACTAAAGACCCTTTAGTCGCGGTTGCAGCCAGCAACCGCGACTAGAGGTCGACCTGGGCCACCAAAATTCTGGCGCCCAGCCCAGGGGGACCTGTAGTCGCGGTTGGTGGCTGCAACCGCGACTAGGTGGGCTTTTTCTATTTTTTTTTGTTGTTTCTGTTTTCTTTTTCTGTTTTGAATGTTTTAAAGGTGTTACTGATTTGATTTAAAGGTGCCAAACTGGTTTTTGATCAGGGGTGTGTTTCTTTTCTATTTTTTTGTTGTTTCCGTTTTATTTTGTTGTATTTGTTTTCTTTTATATACTTTGACTTAAGTTCTTTTTTAATTATTTTTGTTTCTAGTTTCTTTTCCTATTTTGTTTTAGACCTCAACAACAAAATGACTGCCAATATTTTATCATGTACTAACATCTCCAACTACCTAAATTAACCATGCCCCTTTCAGAGATCCTTGCCGCTGCTTGGATCCGACCGAGGGGAGGGTTCCCGGAACCGAATGATTTGTGTTCGGTCGATGAACTGAAGGATTATATAGATATATAGAACAGAACACATGGTTTCCCCTGCATACAGCCCAACGGTGGCTCGTGAGTGCCTGCATATCAAATCGACCTTCGATCCACAGCGGCAAGACGTCTCTGATGATCTACGACCGTCCCAAAAAGTGTTGGGAATGTCGCAGATCATCAGAGCGCCTTGCCGCTGCTTGGATCGGACCGAGGGGCATGGCTACCACTTCCACCACCACCACCACTCCCACCTCCTCGGCAATTCATCATTGTGTCACCCTAATCCAGTGGCTGGATTCAACCTACCTGAGGGCTTGTGTTTCCAACAGCGTCGTTGTGTTGTCCTTGTTCACCGTCCTACAGGAGGTGGCTCCAATGGCTGGCCGGTGAACAAGGACGAACACAATAATGCCAGGGAACATGCCAGCAGGTAGGCTAAATCCAGCCATTGGATTCGGTGGCGAAGGTAGACGCTCATTGTGTGCCGTTCGCTGCAGGGACGCCGCTATTTATAGGCGATTAGAAAGTGTACCTGTGGATGAGGTGGGAGTGGTGGTGGTGGTGGGAGTGCTGATCCAACAGCTCACAAGCCCTCAAAAGAAACACACCCCTGATCCAACGGCTCAGAAGCGTTTGAAAGAAACACACGATCCGTGTGATTCTTTAGTCCCGGTTGGTGTTACCAACCGGGACTAGTTCTAAAAATCCAACGGCTCACAAGCCCTCAAAAGAAACACACCCCTGATCCAACGGCTCACAAGCGTTTGAAAGAAACACACGATCCGTGTGCTTCTTCAGTCCCGGTTGGTGTTACCAACCGGGACTAAAGGCGGGCTTTGCGGTCACGACTCGTGTCCTCCCGCCACCTTTCCCGCCAACGTTTCCCGCCCAAATATTTCCCGCTATCGTTCCCGCCACCGTTTCCCGCCAAATGCCGGCACCGGTAGTTCTATAAAACCCAGTCGAAGGTAGGCATGGTACTCACTTGAGCGCAAGCATGGTGTGTATTGGTCCTTGCGAGAAGTGTGTGTCCGGGTTTCACATTTCCGCATCCGAGCATCTCGCCAGGCTTTCGAGCAATTTGAAGGTAGATGGTAGGGTAGTTCCAATTGAAGAAATTTTGCACACTGAGAGTCATCTCGCTTTGCTCGGGGCGAAGCTATGCCGCGATGGGTTTCCGTATAGGACCCCGCTCCAAATTCGTGCAGAAATGCTCAGGCTTGCAGATAAGTTTGACAGGAAAGTTACGAATAGTCCGTTCTACCGAACTGAAGCTGACCGTGTTTCGTACGGTCGTTCCTGTCTCTGGGTAGTTGACAGCGATGATGACGACGATTTCATGCCGTCGTCAAAGGAAAGGAGGGTTGAAGCACTGAGCAAGAAGGCTGAAGCTTCGTCCAAGGGGAAAGGCAAGGAGGCAAAATCTTCGTCCAAGGGCAAAGGAGGCTGAAGCTTCGTCCAAGGGCAAAGGCAAGGAGGCAGAGTCTTTGTTTTACTTGTGTTGTATCGTAATTTCAAGTTGTACCTTAATTTGTTCTATCCAGTATTTAGAACTAGTGAAGTTGTAACGTAGATCTCTAGTTCTATGTTAAATCGTCTCCGCATAAGACGGTTGATCGCACATCGGAGTTGTATCTTGGTTCACACAACTTACGAACACACTCTTAACTAATACCAATAAACAGTCCACAATAAAAGTAAAGAAGAAAAACAAATAGAAAAAAGGACCACGGCACAGAAATGTCGCACGGTTACATAAAAGGTTTAATACATATTAATTATTACACATCACCAACAACATCCCTACCTAGCTAGTGTTCACTTGTTCTTCGTGTGTGTCCCTTTCTTCTTATTGCACCGTAGCCATGGACAAACTTCTTCATTTAACGTGATGGTTGGGTCAATTTTCACTTTGAAGGGCGGAATTTCATGAAACTTATTGTAATCTTCTGACATGTCTGTGTGGTCCTCCACTCCCACGATGTTTCTTTTACCTGAAAGAACTATGTGGCGCTTTGGCTCATCGTATGATGTATTCGCTTGCTTATCTTTTCTTTTTTTGGTAGGGTAGACATGTCCTTCACATAGAAAACCTGAGCCACTTCACTGGCTAAAATGAATGGTTCGTTCTCGTAATGAAGATTCTTGAAATCCACTGTAGTCATTCCGTACCGTGTGTCTACGGCTACACCGCCATCTAGGTTGAACCATTTGCACTTGAACAAAGGAATCTTAAATGAAGGTCCATAGTCCAGTTCCCATATCTCCTCTATGTAACCATAATATGTTACCTTTTCCCCACTGCAGCCATCTATTGCATCAAAGCGAACACCACTGTTTTGGTTGGTGCTCTTTTTATCTTGGTCGGCCGTGTAAAATGTATTTCCATTTATCTCGTACCCTTGAAAAGTCAATATAGTCGAAGATGGTGACTTGGCCAAATAGTATAGCTGTAGTTCATTTGTGGTGACATTCATCAGAAGTTTCTGTAACCAACCGCCAAAAGTCTTGAAGTGTACTCCATCAATCTCATCTTCTGGGTATTGGGAGCGTAAATAATTCTTGTGTTGCTCGATATACGGAGCCACCAAGATGGAATTATGCAGAACTGTGTAGTGTGCTCGAGTGAAAGAATCCACGTCTTCACATATGATTGCTTTCTTTCCTAGCGTGCCTTTTCCACGCAGTCTCCCCTCATGACGCGATTGAGGAACACCAATCGGCTTAAGATCAGGAATAAAGTCAACACAAAACTCAATGACCTCCTCAGTTCCATAACCCTTGGAGATGCTTCCTTCTGGCCTAGCACGGTTATGAACGTATTTCTTTAAGACTCCCATAAACCTCTCAAAGGGGAACATGTTGTGTAGAAATACAGGACCGAGAACACGTATCTCTTCCACCAGGTGAACTAGAAGGTGCGTCATAATATTGAAGAAGGTTGGTGGGAACACCAACTCGAAGCTGACAAGACATTGGACCACATCATTCTCTATATCTTTTAGAGTAAGTGGATTGATAACCTTCTGAGAAATTGCATTCAGGAATGCACATAGCTTCACAATGGGTACTCGAACATTTTCTGGTAGAAGTCCCCTCAATGCAACCGGAAGTAATTGTGTCATAATCACGTGACAGTCATGAGACTTCAGGTTCTGGAATTTTTGCTCTGCCATGTTTATTATTCCCTTTATATTCGACGAGAAGCCAGATGGAACCTTCATACTGCGAAGACATTCAAAAAATATTTTCTTCTCTTCTTTCGTAAGAGCGTAGCTCGCAGGACCTTGATGATTATCAGAATGATCGTCGTCTCGTGAATGCATACGTCGATGGGCCTGTCTTGCTTCCGGTGTATCTTTTGACTTTCCATACACGCCCAACAAGTTAAGCAGGTTCAAGCAAAGATTTTTTGTCACGTGCATCACGTCGATTGCAGAGTGAACCTCTAGCATTATCCAATAGGGCAGCTCCCAAAATATAGATTTCTTCTTCCACATGGGAACGTGGTTCTGAGCGTCATTCGGAACAGATAGTGCTCCAGCACCCTTCCCAAATATTACTTTTAAATCCTTGACCATATCATGTATAACAGAACTAGAAGGTCGAGTAGGCTTCCGCCGAATATCTTCCTCACCTTTGTAATGTTGGCCTTCCTTTCTTACTGGATGCCTCGGTACAAGCCATCGACGATGGCCCAGGTACACAATCTTGTTACCTATATGTTTACCTTGAGTCTCACCTAAACAATGCGTACATGCATTGTATCCCTTGTTTGACTGTCCTGAAATGTTACTAAGAGCAGGCCAATCATTGATGGTTACAAACAAGAGCGCTCGTAGGTCAAATTCCGTTTGTCCGTGCTCATCCCACACACGCACACCTTCATCAGTCCACAACTGTAAAAGTTCTTCCACCAATGGCCTCAGATACACGTCAATGTCGTTGCCAGGTTGCTTCGGGCCTTGGATGAGCACTGGCATCATAATGAACTTCCGCTTCATGCACAACCAGGGAGGAAGGTTATATATACATAGAGTCACAGGCCAAGTGCTATGACTGGAGCTCTGCTCTCCAAATGGATTAAATCCATCTGTACTTAGACCAAATCTTAAGTTCCTAGCGTCATCCGAAAATTTCGGGAACTCTCTGTCGATTTTTCTCCACTGGGACCCATCAGCGGGGTGTCTCATCATCAGGTCTTTTTTACGTTCTTCTTTGTGCCAGCGCAACAACTTGGCATGCTCTTTGTTTTGGAACAAACGTTTCAGACGTGGTATTATAGGAGCATACCACATCACCTTGGCAGGAATCCTCTTCCTTGGACAACCTTGCTCGCCCTCAACTTCACCTGGGTCATCTCGCCCAATCTTAAACCGCAATGCACCGCATACAGGACAAGCATTTAAATTTTCGTGCTTGCCGCGGTAGAGGATGCAGTCATTAATGCATGCATGTATCTTCTGCACCTCTAATCCTAGAGGGCAGACAACCTTCTTTGCTTCGTACGTACTAGAGGGCAATTCGTTTTCATTTGGAAGCATCTTCTTAATTATTTTCAGCAAACTTTCAAAGTGCTTGTCGGTAGTACCACTCTCTGCCTTCCATTGTAGCATTTCCAGTATGGTACCGAGCTTTTTCTGGCCATCTGTACAAGTTGGGTACAACAATTTGGTGTGATCGGCTAACATGCGCTCCAACTTCAACCTCTCGTTTTCACTTCCACAGTCCATTTGTGCATCATGAATGGCCTGACGAAGATCATCGTCAGGCTCATCTTTTTTTTCATCCTCTTCAACTTCGTCTTCCCCCATTGAAGTACCACCGTGTTCATCGAACATAGGATAGTTGTCATTATCCTCTTCTTCTTCATTCTCTTCCATTATAACCCCTGTTTCTCCGTGCTTGGTCCAACAATAATAACCACGCATGAAACCATTTTGCAACAGGTGTTGGTGAAGCTTGGCTGAGGAAGGGTAATCCTTCTTATTCTCACAGAGACTGCATGGACAACACATAAAACCATTTTTTCGCTTGCTTATCTCGGCCACAGTGAGAAATTCATGCATGCCCTTAAGGAAATCGTCAGAAACTCGGGAACCGTACATCCATTGACGTCTCATCTGCATTATGCATGCCAGTAATGAATAGATAAGTGACCATAATAATTCTTACAAGTTCTTCAAGCAAAGTAGAGTGGCGACAAATGTAATACATTGTAGCATTAAATATTCATTAATTTAAACTAACATAGAACTATCTAAAGAATTTAAATCCAACAACAAATGCGAACATAATCGCAACTAAGGTCATTATTGAACCAACAGCATAATGATACCAAGCCTCTTGACTAATGGCATAACTTCTAATTTTTTTAAGCTTCAAGCGCATCGCATCCAACTTGATCTCGTAAGCATCAACGACGTCGGCAAGCTTCGAGCGCATCCCATCCAACTTGATCTCGTAAGTATCGACGACGTCGGCAAGCTTGAACTGGTGTTCATCGATGATGTTGGCAAGCTTGACCTCCAATTTCCTCTTCTCTTCTTGGCGGAGATCTTCACTTATTTTTAATTTAGCTTTCAAATCATCGTTCTCTTTCACAAAAAATTCAACAATAGGGTCCATTGGAATTTCCGGTTCAACTACCTCCTAGACAAATATATATTTATGTCAAAGTTGGTCGGCATGATTGTCATAAACACGAAACGAAACAAATATATAGTTATTAACAGTCATACCACATCCGAATAATAGAACGGACGAGAGCCGGTGGGGGTATTTGTGAAAACCATGGCACTATATATATATAAAAACAATTATACAACTTATACAAAAAAACAAATAATTATGGAACAAAATCATACAACAAAGATTTTTTTTAAAATAAAAAAGAAGGCTCACCTAGGTGGTGTCGGTGACAAGACGGCGCGGTCTATCGACGACGGTGAGGACGTGAATGTTGTGACACTGAAATACAAAAACATAATTTAGTTTAAGCTCAAACTGAATAAACAAAATTGAGCTAAATAAGCAAAATGAGCTAACTTAGGCATTTCATCAAACACCTACCTAGCACTAGAAATATAAAATGAGCTAAATAAGCTAAACAACTAAAGAAACGGGCGCCGGAAGAGAGAGTTTGCAGTTGCTAACCCTTGGATAGATGCACCGCCGTCAATCTTAACAAATGGGGCAAAAAATCGTGGAAGAAATCGAGCTCGGTGGAGAGAAAATGGAGATGAAACTCGAGCTCAAAATGGCCATGGCTGGCTCGGGGTGGAAGATATAGTTGAAGGACCTGCAGTCCCGGTTCCAGCCACGAACCGCGACTAAAGGTCCTTGCGCGGGCCCCGCGCGGCCCCCGCGCGGCCCCGGCCGCTAAAGCCGCAGGCGGAGGACCTTTAGTCGCGGTTCGTGGCTGGAACCGCGACTAAAGGTCCCGCACCAACCGGGCACCTGTCCTAGCCGTTGGAGATGTCGGAGCCGGAGCCCTCTAGTCGCGGTTCGGAAAGGAACCGTGACTAAAGGTCCGGCTCTATTGCCTCTTTTCTACTAGTGGTTAGACCGATACGACCGATATATATATATCAGCTTCATCAAATTATCAAAATCATTCATATTTTTTAAAAAGATTTCAACTTTGACAAATTTTGGCCGAAACTTATAGAAAAAAACTTCAAAACAGCTGGGCGAAATAAGCTTGATTTTTTCTTGTTTAATAACTAAATGTATTTTGACTGAATGGATGTTTTTTCATATATTTTATTCTTTTCCTTATTTTTTAACTAGTTTTGGTCAAAAGTTAAGATGTGAAAACTGTTTCATTCAAATCCGGTCTGGCGTACATGAGGTGGCCTATATGATACGTAGAACCTGACTTGTGGGCCTGGTTTACTGACTAAATCGCGAGATTTGAGTTCGGTGAAAACTACTTATCCCAAAGTTGTCGTTTTCTGAAGAAAATTTATTCCGTTGTGGTTTTGTGAAACCCTTGCTGTAATATACTAGTTGAAATTTTGCTCTCGATAATTGGTCTCCAGCGAACATAAATATGTATTTTTATCAACATACTATGAACATGTGTATTGTTTGGTTTCAAATTATGTACCATGGGACTAAGATAATTGTTTTGGTCGTAGAGAACTGTATCCATGTTACGAGGCAGCGGCAGTTGATGAGATGCGCGCAAGGTATCAGGGTCCACGCAGCGATGTCCCGACGGTATGTACGTTGGAGCTGGTCGTGACAGCTTCATGACCATGAAGAAGACGAAAATGGTGGCAGGACCACGTTGGATTTAGTCGGATGACTGTTCTGCAAGAATGACAGCTAACTACTAAACCGATTCATATAGCTTCCAACCGAGTAGATATGATGATTTTGATCTTAATTAGGATGTGCAGTACAGAATTAGTGTACACAAGCTAATTAATTAGATCTTGTCAATCGATCAATCATTACACATGTGAGTACAGCCAACTGAAAATCAAGGACATCCCACAAATCCTAAACTTAATTAATTAAGCCTCACGTCAGGCTTTACTTAACAATGCATAGTTAATTACCAACTGCTTAGCTTAAACCCTGTGCCCAAGGAACGCGTCAAACTAATCAGCATGCGAAGATTTTCTCGTGCAATAATTAGCTTTAGAAGGCATTTGTGCACAACAATGTTTGTGTCTGACACCAATTCCCTAGTGCTTCAGCTAACTAATACTCCCTCCGTTCCTAAATATATGATGTTTTAGGTCCCTCACATGTTGACTAGGTGCAGACCAAAATGAATGAACATACACACCAAAACATGGATAGTTAGCAACTGCTTAGCTTAAACCCTGTGCCCAAGGAACAGTCAAACTAAATCAGCGCCAAGATTTTCTCGTGAAATAATTAGCTTTAAAAGGCATTTGTGCGCAACAATGTTTGTGTCTGACACCAATTCCCTAGTGCTTCAGCTAACTAATACGCCCTCCGTTCCTAAATATATGATGTTTTAGGTCCTTCACATGTTGACTAGGTGCAGATCAAAATGAATGAACATACACACCAAAACATGTCTAAATACATGTGAATGTGGACTAAAACATCTTATATTTTGTAACGGAGAGAGTAGTAGCAATACTTTAAAAACTTTACTTCTAGCATCGGCATCAACTGAAAATATAATGCACACACACATATGATCTTAAAAATTTACCAACGGACAACACAAAATGAAAATAATTGGCAAAAGTAGCAAACCATGACAAACGACAAATACAATCATCTGCGTCCGCAGAAAAGGAACTCCACCGGATGCTATCACGAAGTGTCAACATGAGAACATCAACTGAGAAATAATAAGATATTGGCTAAGTGCCCACGTGTTTCTGTGAAATTCTCTCTGTCTCCATGATGACGGAAAAATAAAATTTTGCACATACAATAAATATTTGGTAATAAAAATATTACAAAGAAACTGTTGTCACTGTCGGCCGCGAGGACATCTGTGCAAGCCACCATGATGATCTGCTCCCGGTGTGAATAGTGAAACCATAAAAAATGTTCAAATTTTCCAAATAAAACTGATTTATTACATTGTGAATGTTTGTGTCTTCTACATGAGTGCAAAATATCATGAATAAAAGATATATGGTACGCCCTCTACAAAAATAACAAAATTTGTGCTCTAATAAGTGTTATTTCGGACCACAAAATTTGTTCCACACATACCACGAAAGTATATTTTTACCATGAGAATTTACATGGTGCACACCACACATAGACATGTTCACGTGTAAAAGAAGTATTGATTTTTTGAAGTTAGAGCAGAAAATCATTGGGTTCACCTCTTGGTATTGTAGTGTAATCCTCCACTAATTTGCCCAGTACTTTATTTGCGCTACCAGCAGCTAGGGCCAGTGGTTTACAAGTCACAAGGCACATACAACCTAGTGTAGTGTAGCTGTAGAACCTTTGGTCCCGAATTCTACCTTTTTTCAGGCAGGTACTTGACAGCGTCCCCTTTTCACGGCCTGACAGAGTGGCGTGTAATGACGACCCGTCAGGACCGCTATCAGTGTAAGTATACCGTAGCAGCTTATTTTCCAAGATTACCTGACAAAGGCTCCATGGGGTAGACTTCAGATCAATGCAGATTGTTAACGATCAGCTCCATCTACCTAAGAGCATCTTCATTCGCTCATGTTGCCGCGTATGGGGGCGGTTATTCCCAGCAGCACACTTTAGGATTTTTTTAAATGGACACGAAAATAGAGAAATCTCATTAAAAAAAATCTAGTATTGTCACAATTAAGTATATGTATCTTGACTTAATGAAGGGTCATACTATGTTTATCCGTAAATACCTTGGAAAATTAAGGTTCCACTAAAAATAAAAAAATTATGTGGTTCCTTTACTGTGAAGTGTTTTTAACTAGAAACAATTTGACTTAGCGGAGTCGTCGGGGATATAAAAAGTGTTGTAATTTCTATGACAAGGAGGAGTCAATTCATCACTTTTTTAATCTCATGTTCTAAAGCTAGACTTGTTTGATGCAGCGTTCAGATGACTTTGAATATAGTTCCTCCAACTTACGAACATGCTTAGAAATTGGTTGAACGGAATTGATAAAAAAACTTATACTCCAGAAAAGAGTGGAAATTTGTGCTTTACTTTGAGCTATGTCATAATTTACGTACGCCATAATTTTGTTTTTCATAAACCGAGAGATCATTTATTTTTGCAGATTATCTCTTTGGTTAAGCGTTGGTTTCATGCTATCTCCATTCTCCAGCTAGCGACGCAGCGGAAGGCCATGGATAGTGGGTGCACTCAGCTAAAATCGGTGGCACGAGATATGTTTAACCGACGCGGTTGGCTTTGATAAGCGCTACACCCTGCTTTCTCATGGCTTTTGTGATGTTTGGGTGGGTACGTACACGGGAGGAACAAGTATCTAGTGCTCCCACCTCTTAGTGTGCTCCCTGTGCTACCACTATCTAGTGCTCCCACCTCTTAGTGTGCTCCCTGTGCTACCACTAAAAAATATTTTTAAATGTGTCAAAAAATTCTACGAAAAATTATGGTGTTCACAAGGTATGTTTGTACAACCTCCAAAAATTTCAGCTCCAAATTCAAAATGAACATTGGGAAACAAAAAAGACAAATCAGAAATGAATAGTGTCGTTTCTCAATATTTATCATGAATTTGGAGCTGAAATATTTAGAGGTTGTACAAACATACATTGTGAACATCCACAATTTTTCTTTGAATTTTTTAAAACATTTTAAATTGACTTCTTTTACGAGTAGGACGGGTAGCATCCTAAAGTCTAGGAGCAGTAGATATCTTCTCCACCTCAATGCACCCTCTGTTTGTCCTACAATGCGTACGCATGCACGTACCTAGCAAGTGATGAAATGGGCATAGTCTTATAAGGGCTTGTACGGGCGCAGAACCAGGCAGGCAGTGCTGCCTTGTGTACTTGGGTTGTGACGAGATGGTTAGCTTTTAATAAACGCCCTGGCTCTTACGTACTTCGGTCCCCATGTCCCCTCCCGCCGGCCGGCCTGCAAACGCATCTTCGTCACCATAAAACCACACCACCCTTTGCTCAGTTCTTGCACCCACAAGCACTGAAGCGCACAAAGAAAAGCTGATCGACATAGTTTACTGCCTGCCATGGCCGCGCCGCATGGCATCATCGTGCACGGGGGCGTCGACTCGTTCTCGCAGCTGCCGTTCGTCCGCCCCGCCACCCTGCCGCCGGCTGACGCCACCATCCGCCTCTTCGGCTGCGACTTCTCCAACGACAGAGAAGCTGGGAAGGAAAACGAGGAGGTCGACGGCGCCGTGGGTGGCGCCGCGGCGGCGGGGGAGGGGGACACTCGGAAGTTCGAGTGCCACTACTGCTGCCGCAACTTCCCGACTTCGCAGGTGCTCGGGGGCCACCAGAACGCGCACAAGCGGGAGCGCCAGCACGCGCGCCGGGCACACCTCGAAGCCTCCCTCGCCGCGCACTACCTCCCGCTCACGCCGGGGCCCCACGTCTACGGCGCCCTCTTCGGCGGCTACGCGCACCAGCAGGCCGCTGCCATGCAAGCGCAGTACCCGATGTGGGCAGGCGCCGGCGTGCCGGGGATGTACGGCGGCGTGGCCCGGTCAACGGCGTACGGCGGCGGCATGGCCGTGCCAGGAATGGTGTGGAGGCCGGCGCCGGTCGGTGGTGGCGCTTTCGTGGCGAGTGGCCGGAACGACGAAACGCCGTCGACGGTGGTGGGGTCGGGAGGAGTGCCTGTTAAAGATGTGAATAAGGTGGTAATGAGCGTGGTGACGTCGGTGCTGCAGTCTGGCCTGACCGGCGGGACGCCGACGGAGATCGGCAGGTCTGACGACATGATAGGACAGAAGGAGGGTGTCGTAAGCTTGGATCTTTGTTTGTAATTCGTTGCCTACCTCAGTTGTTTAGGTTACCTTTGTCATGCTCACGTCTATCACCCTGTCTAGCCTTATAATATCTGTAATCCAGGACGCTTATTTGTTTCTTCAGTTAGAATGGAGATTTGAATTTTGTGTTTGAATAATTTGTACATTTTTCCATTTAGGGTAAGAAGTAATGAAAAATAGCTTGATATAACAAATAGCGGTAGCCCTCAAAATCAGCTATTTCGGCGTTATAGCATTGTAAAATGGCTTCAGTCTAGCGGGGCCTTGCTCAAACTTCTTAGATATATCGTGCTATTTAAGACCGTGGTAAGATGTCTTGGGCTATTTTATCTTACTAACACACATTAGCTTTGACATGACTTGGTTCGGTCTTTACAAAGTTTGCTCCTGGCAGACGTTGTGAAGTTTATTATTTGGGACGCACCTGCTGGAAGACGTTCAATAATTTGAGCTGCCGATGAAGCATTTATTGAAAAAAATAACAAGTCCGTGCTGGACCATCCTTGAATAAGAAGAAAATACAAATAAGGCCCTAGGAAAAATCGGGTCCTCGTCCGTGGCACTCTAGACCTTCCTCCTAACCACGTAGGAGCCAGAAATTTTTGTTAATGTGACAGCCGGGAAGTCGCTGCTCGGAGTCTGAAGACAATGTAGAGGGTGATATGAGAACCAAATTGCGTCCATGAGAAGAAAATAGCAAAGAGGACAAGACAATCACCCTAGATCCAAATTGACAGATCAAAACCTAACACCAAGCCGACACTGGCCGAACCTCGCGGGTCAGAGAAGAGACCATCCAACCGAGTCGAGTACCTGCTTAACACGAAGATACAACTAGATACACCACTTCAAAAAAAATAAAAGAACAATTGATTTCCCCGCCCTCGTCAACGCCACCAACGAGACCGCCGACAACAAGGTGAACGAGGAGCAGAGATACCTTGTTCTAAATCCGTACAAAGTCGACAACACCGATTAATCAAAACCTAACCCTAAGAGACCTAACTACGGCGCCACAGTGGAGGTCCGGGATCCTCACCCCTCCCGCCGGCGGAGCCTCGGAGGAGGGGGACAAGTCGCTTTGCGGTTGAGAGCGGAGAACAGTAACGAAGCAGCATGCCTGGGTGCTATTCGTTGTGAAGTCGTTACTTCTGAGTCATGACACACACACACCCTCCGGCCGTATCAGTGTGAAGCATGCAATCAATCATTCCAAATTAACGACGAGCTGGGACGAAACAAAAGCTACGTACGTATCATGAAGGCATGAAGCTAGAGTGATAGGTAGCTCCATGTGAGCTCGCTGTAGTGCAGCTATTACTCACTCTGTTCCAAATTAATTTGACTTTCATATATCCACATATGTAGATAAATGAAAGTCATCTATTTTGGAACGGAGGGAGTAGATGTTAGTACTCGACTGAGTCGCACGCAGCTCACCGACGTCTTGCCGCATGTCCTAAACCTACGCCTGTCGTACATCGGTACATGCACAACGCCCCGATACTACACCTTGTTTGATACTGTCCATGAACTAACATGCTATCATGATCGTCGAATGTACATCCAACAAACGATATGTATCCTACTAACTGATGCATTCATAATACATTTATATTTAAAAATCATTGATAATTTGTGTAAAACAGTTGGATGCGTTGTTGCCGATAGTAGTAGTAGTAGTAGTCACTACAGAAATGGGCTGATACGCCGACGGACTGAAGCCGTCGGCAAAGCCCAGAAAACTGTCGGCATAGGCTACGCCGCCGTCGGCGTATGGCCCTCGGTGTTATATGTCGTCGGCTCAGGTCGTTTGGCCATCGGCGTATAGATTGCTGTCGGCGTAGGCTATGCCGACGGCCCTACGTCGACGGCAGCCGTCGGCATATGTTTTTCAGTTTTTTAAACTTTTCGAATTTTTTCAATTTTTTAAAACTTTTTTTTGAACTTTTTGAACATTTTTTATTATATTTTGTTTTTATTTCGAAATTTCTCACTTAGCCACATATTTATCTCTAATTACACACTTAATCATAGGTCAGAGTAATTACCATGGTGACCGAATGATTGCTCCAGACCGAGCACGTTTAACTTTTGAGTTCCCCTCGGTTACGATGCTACAATTTTTAAATTTGTTTAAATAAGTAACAATGATTATGTAATAATATTTTCAATAAATAACAAAAAAAATATTTTACTTTATTTTCTTCTTTTTACATTTAATATGGAATAATTCATATCTTTAAATCCGTAAATCGAAATTTGACAAATAAAATGTCTAAGTCGATTAGAAAAATGAGAGGAATTCAAATATGCCATCCATATCATCTTTTGAATCATGTTTATGACTTTTTGCAATATATTTTTGCTACATGCTAAATAAAAAAGTCATTTTGGCACTTCAAAATGGAAAAAAATGATATTTATAAAAATATTTTGAAAAAACTCAGTTCTGCAATATTGTTTACCATAACAAGATACACCCATATGTCAAATATGGGCACATTATCACAAACTATGGCACGGAGATGACCATAACTTGGTCATTTGACTCGAAACTTATACATGTTTATAGATGATTGACCTTTTTGTGAAAAAGTTTTTGTAAACTTTGTCCAAATTTAAGTCTATCATTTATCCTAGCAACTAGTACACATAAAAAGACTCCATGCCAAAGGATTTAATTTTTTGACTATTTTGTCACTTTCTTTTATTTTGTTGAAAAAAGGTTAAAATGGCCGCCATGCCTATTCATCGAAATATCCACCCAACTCTTACAAAAACGGTTGAAATGGCCGCCGTGCCTATTCATCCTAACTTGGTTGTGTTAGGTTAGGACATAGGAACATCCAAAACCAATATCCACCCAACTCTTGCAAAGATTCCCTCCGTTTCACCCGGAGTGGGAGTTTTCAGCTATAAGTCCACCAACTTACTAGAGAGAAAGTGAATTCGGTGAAACCGGTCACACACCGGAGTAGGATATTGGACATGTACAACATCCAACACACTTTTACACATAATAAATGGCCACATGTAATTTTTTAGGCATTCCGGCGCTCCAGTGGTCTTCTTCTGGCGAAACCCTAGACTTTTGTTCGGAATTCTACAAGATATCAAATATGCAACTCCAAATCAATCATAGGATGAACTAGTCTCAATAGGTGTTTTAGGTCGTAAATATAGTGTGGCTCACAAAGCAATGTAAATGGGGAGAAGACGCGGAATGTTTATACCTTTCATCGCCGGTCTTCACCCTTTCTTGTTGGTTTCATCCTTACTCATCACTTTTTTTTTGAATAATATAGTTTGAACAATGTGTATGATGATGAAGATCTCATTCTCCTCTTCGAAACGAGCTAAAGAACATCAAAATCCGATTTCAAATGCAAAAGTTATGCGAAAAATGGTGAGCTAGATCAAAACAGTAGAGAGACTATGCCGAAGGTGGCCGTCGGCGTAGAGAGGATACGCCGACGGCTTTTTCTATGCCAAGGGTGGCCGTCGGCGTAGCCTCTGACCATCGGCGTATGACGCCATTCCTGTAGTAAGTAGTAGTAGTTGTTGCTGCTGCTGCAAAGTGAGAGATACTTAGGCGGAGCACTTGATTCAGTTGACCCTACAGCCTTGAACGTGGTCTGGCTCTGCCACTAACCGACATATGCACAGCGATCCAACTGGTACCAACGTAGTAGTACTCATATCGTGCTGCACCACCGGAGTACCGGGTACGTACGTAGCAGCTTGCCGTGGTTGACGTCGGCTTGTCTGGAAAGCTACCAGAGATCTATCCCTTGTGGACTTTGTGAGTCGGTAGCAAGGTCCCTAGCTATAAACACAGGAGTAGTAAATTACTAGTCCGGGACACTGACAGCGTGAACTGCTAGCACTGTGTCCAGCAGACACAGGCACGTACTGTACTTGCAGTGCATGGCATGCAGGCAGCTGCATCGCACGCACTCACTCCGTTCGAAAAAGTATGTCACAAAAATGATCTATCTATAGTTCATTTTTGTGACATCTTTTTCTGAACGAAGGGAGTACTTACTTTGCGCATGCATTGCAAAATTAACCGGAGATCGTGCAGCGACCGATCGACCGCCTGAGCGATGTAGTGCTGGTGTGCAGTTAAGTAATGTTGGGACTTGGGAGCTCGGTCGATCGCTATGTTTTTGACCATGTCCATGTGGGAAGCATGTGCCAGGCCTTGACGCCTCGGGAAGCGCGTGGGCGCGGCGCCCGCCGGTGAGTCGGACGACGTACCTACGGCTCACGGCAGCTCGCCGAACATCAGAAAGCTGGACAGCAGTCATCACGAGGCCATGAGCCGTAACGCGGCTCTCCTCATCGTACAAGTGTAGCAACGGGTGCATATATATAGGTTAAGTTTAAAGGATCACCTAATCAAAACAGGTAAGTACACGTCTATTTTTTTCCAAATAAATGTTGGGCCGTTTTTAAGCCCATCACTCTTGTTGAAGCCTGGTAACAGTTTTTCATTCTTTTTTCTTTTGGAGTATCGCATGGACCTCTGTTTGGACTTTGGAATCTCACTAGACACACATAGCAGGACAGTCAAAGCTTCTAATAAAATAGCTACTTCACAGAATCCAAGTCCATTTGCAGATTAGCAAATCATTTCTCGGCGAGTAGTTCCTCAAAAAAAAAAAAAAAAAAAAAAAACTGCGAGCTAATCTTTTGCGTGAGGAAGAAGAGTTGGCTTAAGGCCCCGAAGAACCCACAAGCTATTCATTAATCAACAGTGGGTATATAAATTATAGAAAATTACAAAATAAAGAGAAAATTACACTCAAGACACTGACTTTTACAGTAAGGACCCTCGAAAGAACTAAGATTTTTTTCGATCTTCGGCGTCCTTCTCCACCGCAACACGACAGCGAACTCGACGCCCTGGGCAGTGGAACGAGTACCGAAGCGAACCACATGGGCAAGCTCCTCTGTGAAAATTGTAGCCAGAGTTGAAGATCCCCCACACAGGAGGAAGAACGGCTAACTGAACATGGCCGAGGAGGGTTGCCTTCGACCATGATGAGCAGCGACAAAGATGGTCATCGCCATCGCATGTCCACAACTGAGCAACTCCAGGAGATTTGAGTAGCACACCGGAGAGATAGAAGCAGAACCCTGCCCTTTCACTCCTCTTCCACATTTCCTTGAAGACCGATGCAGAGGAAAACAAGTAGCATCACACGCATCGTCATCGCCAGCAGAGACCTCTAGATTCGGAGGGCTGTCTTTGAGCCTATTCAAAGGGGAGGCGGCAGATCGCTCTCCCTTCGTATTCGGTTCTGACCACCGGAGCACCACGAAGAGGAAAGCAACCCTCACCAATAGCCAGACGCGGCTAGGGTGCGTCGGTAGCCAGATCCCCACGACGCTACACCATCCCGAATAAGACAAACTACACCTACTACTATATATAGGACGGGGCCGGCCCTCCCCCATCGCCACCGTTCGGTGAGGCCGTCGAGGAGATGATGGAGGCGGTGCAGCATATGTCGGTGCAGGCATCGGAGCCGATGGAGGCGGTCTTGGCAGCCAGGGCACGGGTGGCGACATCATGGCATGATGAGCCTGTGGTGAACCGAGAGGTGGCGGACGCGGTGGCGGACCTGGCCACATCTGGATGGACCCCGCCCAAGGGTTTTGCATGGAAGGCCAAGACGGCTGCGAGCCCTTCCCGGGAGTGTTCCAGGGTGCGTTTCCGGGCATATGCTCGGGAGTGTTCCCGGGCATGTTGGAGTTGTCGTTTCGTTGCCGGGAAGGCACGAAGTGGAGGAAGCGGCAGCGTGTGCCATAGTCGCAACGACCTCGGTGCTGGAAGTAGCGTCAAGGATAGGGGCTGCGTGGAGGCGGCCCTGTTTCTGCGGGACCTTGCGGTGTTGGAGGTGTAGTGGCGCCGCGCGCGACGAAGGCAGTTGGAGCAGAGGACGATCCAGACTGTTTCAGCGTGAGTTCCTCAAGTAGAAGAGACGAGCGCACGTCGAGGAACGACGACAGTGGGCGTTGTTTGAGGGTCAGGGTGCGCATGTAGGAAAGCCCAGGTCCAAGTCCGCAAAGTGTGTTCTGCACGAGGCTTTTGTCTGTGATGGTTGTGCCCAGCGCGTTGAGCTCATCGGCGAGAATCTTCTGCTTGCGACGGTAATCGGACACGGTCATGGACTCCTGTTGGAGACCATGGAATTCTTGCTCGAGGTAGGAGGACCGGGTCTCGGCGTTGTCGTGGTAGAGGTTGGAGAGACGCGTCATAAGGCGTGAGCAGGGAGTTGTGTGGTGGTGTCAACGAGCATGGCGAGAAGCTCGGGCGCGACGGTGCTGTTGAGCCATGATCAGACTATGGCATCGTTCCGACTCCACAGGGGCGTGGGATCGGTGGGGTACTCCTTCTCGTCGAGATTGTCTTCAAGGGCATACTTCTCGACGGCGTCGCAGAACATGCCTCGCCATTGGAGGAAGTTGGAGGTGGAGAGCTCGAGGGTGACCGGAACGGCGGCGCGGATGCTTGGAGAGCGGCCACTAGTGCCCATAGGGCTGCCTTGGCGGCTACCTCGGCGGCGATTTCGGCGGCACTGGGTTGTGGCTGCGCCATGGCAAGAGAGGATCGAAATCTAATCTGATACCATGAAGGTAATTACAATTATTGTGCTTAGATTGATTGAATCCCTTGAAGGGATTATATAGTAGAAGGAGGTGGCTTACCAGCTTGGTTGTCAAGTAAAGAGATTACAAATTAGGAAACAATCTAAACTAATCTAATCCTCCTTGATTTCGGCTATGTGGACATGTCCTACACGTACACGTCTAACATAAACTACACTAGTTACCCAACGGACATATTGCCCCCTTGTTTTCACCCCATCTTCTCTAGGTTGCTTGCATGAGTTTACAATAATCTCGTGTCTTGTTCAGCAAGAAGCGTACGGGATCCTTTTCGTGTTCCAAAGATTTTTCTGGTTTCAGTGTGGCCGTGGTGCTAGCTTTCCTCGGTCGTCAGCTCAATTGATGCTGCTGCCTTGGCGATCGATCTGCCTTGAACAGAGAAAGTAGCAGCGATGGTCCTAGCCGATCAGATCACATTTCTGTGATCTACAGAGCGCCGATTTTCTCCATCTTTGCAGCTAGCAGGGCACTGGCCATCAGCTAGTTCTCGTGTAAAGAGCAAGCTCAGTCAGCGTCAACACCAGTGCGTGCGATGCGAACAAGTGTGTCTGGACAACGCGGGACGCCAAAAGTCTAGCTTACGTGCCGCTCTGGTTGACCTGTGGGCAGAAGTGGCTCAGATGAGTATGCACGTCAACCTGGTGCAGGCCTCCGTTTTCAAAGGCGACAGACTTAGCCTGTACTAGTTTTCTTCACCTCTCGACTAGTCTATCTAGTACAGTATAACGTAGTTTTTTTCTTCGAAAAGGGGAGCCCAGCCTCTGCATCGAACAGATGCATATAGTTTTTATTCCATTTATTCAACATTGATTGACAAAAAGCTTTACAAACAACGATCATACAAGCCAAATCCACCAAACAGTGATAGCACCACAACTAACACAAACGATAACAACAGGGCCTTATGCCCCGGCCACGACCATCGCCGGCTCCCTGGCCAACTCCAGAGATAGCGCCTTGTGCACACATATTGGAAGTCGCATCCACCATCTTCCACCAACCCATTCCAGCGTGTAGACTGATGCGAAGACCCTCACTAGGCCGGCCATCGACGCCGCCACGACGCCAAACGGCACCACCGCCCTGCGCATGTCCATCATCACGCGTTTGACGCCAATACTCCGCTGCGCCACGCAGCCGGGACTCACCGTCGAAGATGCGCTAGATGCAACACCGCTAAACCCCTCCAACTAGCACATGCTCCAAAACAAAGCCCTCAAGAGGGAGAACGTCACCGTAGTGCCGTCATCGTCCGATCCGGAATACCAGATCTAGGGTTCCCCCGGAGTTTCCCGAGCCTTCAACAAGGAGTCAAGAACTGCAACGACGATGCTTTCAACAAGGTAACGGCGCCATGAGGCGCCGCCATCGTCCGCCGTGACCGAAGTCGGAGCGCGATTTTCACCGGCAGTCGAATCCCCGCCGCCTGGACGCCGCAAGTAGCACGCCATAGCTAGCACCGACAACCTGGGCGCAAGATCCCGCGATCCGCTGCACCCGTTGCCGTCGCTGAAGCCGCCTCCTGACCATCACCTCCGGAGGAGAGATGCCGCCGCCGCTGATCCCGGGGCCGCTGCCCCGGTGTCCTTGAGCTGCAGGCAGCCGCACGCCCAGGCGCATCGCGTGGCCGCCGGAGCTGCGTAGCCAGCCGGACCAGCCCAAAGGACCGAAACGGATCGGCGCGCCGCCGCCAACACGCCACGAGAACGCCGGTCGCCGCTATCCCGCCGCCCTACCTTTCTGTAACGGAGAGGGCGCCGCCGCTCCGCTCTGATTGGCGCCGAGGAGATCCCGCCGCCGCCACTCCTCCGAGCTTTGCCCAGGCGACGCCATCGGCGGCGGCGAGGGAAGTGGAAGCGTGAGTGGCCTCGCGGGAAAAAGGGCGGCGGGCGCTCCGGTGTGGCCCAGGCGCGGCCACACGGGAGCGGAGGACGGCGATGGGAAGGGAGGGCGGAGGCGAAGGCGTCGGGGTGGCGGCGGCTAGGGCGGAGGCAAAGTATAACGTAGCTGTGTAAATAAATTGAATGATTAGGTATAGATTTACAGCGGCGATGAACTGACGATCGATCGCAGCCGAACAAGGTCACACACAAGAGTCAAGAGCACATAAAACCAATTCGATCCTGTCCTGTGATCATGCCCTTGTTTACAGTTTCTCAGGCTTAACTATATGCATCATCCTGCAAAGTTAGTGGGCGGCACCGAACGTCGTCGCATGCATGTGCCTCGACGACCTCGATCACCAGGGCCACCAAACGATTGCACGAATTAAACAGGTTTATATGCCTGGCTGCCTATACACTACTCCACAATAATACTTTCAGGTACAAACGGAAACCCGAATCATGACTGCCTTTTTCACGTACGATAATGAGCGTGCGTGTGACAAATGTTATCAAGTACCAAAGCGCAGAATCAATCACCCGACGAAAGTTTCAAATCTCCGTCATCGCCGATGACAAAAGATCCCCAACTTTTGCCATCACCCTAAAGTATTACGGAGTATTGACACAAGCTAACCACTACCGGCGATCGACAGCGACGCCAACGTACGCTACGTGGGCGCGTCACATTTTCCATTCGATACGGGGTACCGGTGATCTCACCGCCTACTCCGTTGGCTGCATGTTCGCATCGTCGTCGGGTAGTAATTAACAGCCCATCAATTCAGCTTAGAATTTAGGAAAAGAAGATTTTATTCCTTCCACAGCCTCTATACATGCAGGGTTTTACCTTATAAACATTACTGATTTCTGGATGTGCTAATAAGATCCCGGCAGGATCGGTGTCGGCATATCAGCGGTAGCTGCGCTTTGGTATAATATGGCGATCTCTAATAACAAATTCCAAAATTAACAGCCCGTCAATTCAGCTTAGAATTTAGGACAAGAAGATTTTATTCCTTCCACAGCCTCTATACATGCAGGCTCTTACCTTATAAACATTACTGATTTCTGGATGTGCTAATAAGATCCCGGCAGGATCGGTCTCGGCATATCACCGGTGGCTGCGCTTTGGTATAATATGGCGATATACCAAAGCATGTCAGCATCATATCATTGCAACTTTGGAAGGAATCCCCTCATCCCAAGTAAAGCTACCTCTTGCGTCCCTATCATATCGCCTTCTAATTCTATACCTTCTCTTTTCCTACTATATATACGACCACAAACCTGCAGCATCGGCCAAGCAGCACGAGCAAGAAACCCGAGTAGATTAGATTCAGACGCGTAGATTCAGAGAAGAGACTTCTTTTTGCTAGGACTAATTGACTCTATGAACATGGCGAGCTATGGCGGCTACTACCCCTACTACCAGCCTACGACCGCGCCCTACTACTACAACTACGTGCAGCCGCCGGCAAGAAGCGGCGGCAGGGCATCTCGCCCGCCGGTTCACCTCTTCGTCTTGCTCGCGACGCTCCTCTTCCTTGCCGCCGCCTCGCTTTACGCGTGGTTCGAGGCGGCGGTGGAGAGCATGTTCCACCAGCTCCGGCCGCTGCTCATCCTGTCCCCGCTGCTGCTCATCGTCGCCGCGCAGCTGTGGCTAGCGACCAGCGATCGGCGGGGTGGAGCCGGCCTCGGGAACCTCCTCTCGCAGATGGCGCCGTGGGAGTACTATCACAGGGGCGCGGGGGCGTACGGCGGCGGCGGCCGCGGCTCGTCGCCGTGGGGCGTGGCGGTGGCGCTGGTGCTGGTGTTGATGCTTGTCTCGTACCAGTCGTCATTCCAGGAGTGGCGGTTGTTCCCGCCGCGCAGGCGCTGGAATTGAAGCTGCAACTGCGATACATGATAATCGGCGCGACGTTGTTGCGTTATCAGGAGAAGCCACTGTTTTCTTTTACAAACATGGCCTTCTGATGTTTCTGCTTTCCATCGGATTTTTAGTTAAGTATAGCTGTTAGTGATGCAATAATTTCACATATGTGACGCAGATCATTCTTATGAGAAAATCGATGTAGCTTTTACCAACGAAATCAATGCGGTTTCTAAACTTCACATGTGCATGAGAAAATCCAGCTTGTACGTGTATGAGAAACCGCAGCTTCAACGCAAATATAGTCATATGGGTGGCTGAGATGAGTATAGTATGATGATATTTGTGATCTCTGTGATGATGGATGGTGTCAAACCGCGAGGGAAAGAACAAGAGAGAGGGGGTTTACTGTTTAGGGACCAACACCTAAGGTGAGGTGGGCAAAATATTAAAAGAAACACTTCCTATGTCCGGATATGTAAATCAAGTTTTGATATTTGAGGTCATGTGCAGTTTCTCCGAAATCACAACGGAACATCGACAGGCAAAAACGACGACTCTAACAATCTTGATGTAACTTTTAATTTTATTGGAGGTCGTTTGTTTTTGTTCTGAGTTTGTTCATTATGATGTGCTCTAATTTGGTAGACCACTGGAATATTGAATTGACACGTCATAAGTTTTGGATTTACCATCATTTGTTAGTATTCCATATTTGTGACTTGTTCACGATTTAAACTTGAATTGTCAAATACACATTATATATCTAGGTGGAAGAAGTATTCACGGGATGTAACAGAGCCAATTAATATAAATATTACAAGAGTTATCTTGAGAAAATATTTGTATTACCTATATATGACCCCGGGGATCAAGAGATATTTGGCTTAACTATGTTATATGTCGTCCAAACGGAGCCCTAATGGTTATGTGGGAGTACATTTCCAGGTAAACTTCGACAAAGTCAGATCACACTTATGGTGGTTGTTACTAGCCGTGACTTGTGATGACTGTCCACACCATTTGCATTTCTCCCATTCGTAGTGATGCTGACCTATGCCAAAAACCACATGTAATTGTATAGAAAACGTACATATCATTACCAGATACATAGGAGTTAAAGGTTTTGTGAAAAGGTCGACTTTATGGGCGTACTAGTTATGCACAACAAAAGGGTTCAAAGTGCCAAGGAACATCGCAAAAAGCTACAGATTTAGGACCTGGTAATGTCTTATTATATAGACTTTGCTTTTATCTAGAATATTCTTTTGTCAACTTGTCATTCTCCATATCTTAAGATGTGGAAAGAATCATCCATCACACTGCTCCGCAGCTTCCATTTTGCTACTTTTTGTCGAAATCGAAAAATAAAGCAGCAGATTGCCGAATCTGTGGTACCTGGCGACGCTAGAAGCATGGTCAAGGTTTCTTGATCTTAGGCTCCTAACTTCCGCCACACTCAGCAACACAATATGTTGATTCTCATTTCTTCAAGTAAAAAAATTAGTGGCCAGGTAATGTTAGCCAAAGTGGAGGGTGCATACCAACGATAGCCACAACAAATTAAGGAAGAATCTAGGAGCACCTTTTGTAGGGGTTTGGTGCCATCCCTCTTCTCTTTCGGCTGGGCTTGATGGATGACTAAAGTAGCTTTCTCTCTATGAAAATCTCGAATATTCTAGTTTAATTTAGATACAAGCGGGTTTTGCAAACTGTGCATTAATTCAGCAAGGGGGAATGTTCAGACCTCCAGATGGCTGAAGCCTACTGGGTTGGGCAGATGACCTCCAGATCGCTACTTCCTCTCCCGCCACCTTCTCCTTGCTCACAGCCATCCTTAGCCATCTCTCCACCTCCTTGTTTGCTCTTTTCAGCCTTTTCTCCAAGCACCCAAGGGTGTTTTTGCTCCAATACTGCAGCTTACCTGCCACTTGCTTAAGCCCTTCTTTAGATGTGAGAAAGTTATCACTAGTCGCTTCCCTCCATGCCTCCTTGACCACTTTATCACAATGTTCTTCCTCTAGCCATTGGGCCTCAAATTTGAAATTTTGTCTTCCCCTACTACCCCTTCCCCCTCCTCCATCTCCCTCTTCTGGTCTTCCCCAAACTATACGATGGAGTTGTTCGTCAGTAGAGAACCTGCCTGTGGTAGGATGGTTAGGAGGGTGGTTGTATCCCCAGTCCACCAGAGTTCAAACCCCAGGTTTGACACTGGTGTTTCTCATTTAGGCGGAATATTCTTCAGTGGGAGACGACGTTCCAGTCGACAGCGAGACGCCTGTGGTGCTCATATGGGTAGGGTGTGCGTGCGTGCGTGCGTTCATAGGGGTGAGTGTGTACACGTGTATGTGAGCGTCTGCATTGTACTGTGTTTCGCCAAAAAAAAAGTTGTTCGTCAATAGGGAGAGGCGATGGGGGGAGAGGGAGAGCTTGGCAGTGCTAGAGGTCAAGGAGGGCGGCGGACGGACTTTCGGCCGCATCAGGCTCGAGGTGGAGATGTTCGTCAGTAGGGAGAGGTGATGGGGGAGAGGGAGAGCTTGGGGGTGCTAGAGGTCGAGGGTTTAGGGACTTGGCCCATGTGCGGTTGTGTGATCGAGCCGAACGATCGACGAAGCGAAACGCAAATCGGCAGACGACGGAACCAAATTCGTTTTTTAGATATATAGTAGAGATAGAGAAAAAAAAACTCAATTCCCTAAAAGGCAAAAACCATATGTTCTTTTTTGTGTTAGGAAAAATAGTCAACGTGATGATACTTGGTGCAGGATTGTACCGTCCAAGTATATCTAAGTTGTAGTGTTGTACGTTTAACTCCAAAAAGTAGAAAAAAAAATGTAGATTGTCTGTTAGAAAATATATACCTCCAAAAACATGTACGCGCTGGAGAAATTCCTCAGGCATAGGGAGTTTGGGGAATGGAAGGAGCTCATGATGGACAAGATGGCGCAGAGAACCAGCAGCGAGGGGAGAAGCTGTGGGGTTCTGGGCTCACTTATCTCGAACTAGAAAAATTCTGATGCCACCAACACTTAGGGTTATCTCGACCGAAAATTCTAACACTTCTTACAACATTGACAGGAGCTGCATCTATCATGTGCATGCCTCAACATTGACATATACTTGACACTACAGCAGCCTGGTTAATCCTCCTTGTGCAGTTTCAACAATGGGATAAAAACATTTGCTGGGACCGAATGGGCGATACCAATACTGATGAAAAAATTACTCGTTCTGTTATGATCGATAAGGCCGATTAAGATAGGATTAGGGATAACATAAGGAAGGCAAAATATGTGAGCCAAATGATTTCAGAACAATACAGTGATGATGCTTTCCCTGACAAGGAGAAACTCTAGACAAATTTCATGATCCCAAACCTAACAACGAGAAATACTACAAAAGAGCACCTTCAAGAGAGCCAGTTATTAGTTGGATTTGCAAAAGAGCTTATCAGACAACAGTGGCTGTGGCGTCGAAATTAACACAACTATTCAGTGTCCCAAACATTGGTTCAATGCAATATCTAAAACCACATAGTTTTCAATGTCCAGCTTCACTGCGCTTTCCTGGCTTCTGCTGGAGGCTTCCAAAGACCAAGACGGTACTTGTGAGCAAAACTCAAAATCAACTTTCTCTGCACCACGGCAAAGCAGACAATGTGATGGAAATCAGTAATTTAATCTAAACATGGTATTATTACAAATTAACCGCATGAAAAAGAAAGGAACTTGAACAGAGGAAACATATCTAGTACAGATTCTACCAGTTGAACTCGCATTCAACGATAAGCTGTGAACCATTTTGGAAATTTTGTGTGGGTTAGCAATCTGGATATGTGGATTATCTGAAATGCTTTTAGGCTTTAGCGCACACATATGTGCTTCTAGCTGAGTTATCTAGAACACCGCTCACAGTTTTACAAGAAACTAGAAACTGAAACATCTAATCCTTATTTACAAGCTACCTACTCGGCTACTCCTAGGAAACATCATAATCGGCTAGATGACACTCCACATATGTCAGTATTCTAGCCGTTAATTGAAAAAGAATTACCTCACAGGTATTCAGGACCTACAAGAGAATGTACTTCTAGACAACAAAAATGATTTTACCTAGTTCATAATTTCAGTTTTGCAAAACTCTGCTGCAGTTATCTTTACTATTAAAGATCAGTCCGTGGGTATGGTGTCACACGTCTAACAAATTACAAAGCAAATTATTAAAGATCAGTCCGTGGGTATGGTGTCACACGTCTAACAAATTACAAAGCAAATGCCACCACGCTTAACCACCTCGCCTCAAATCGCTCTCCATATGTCTCCCCCACAGAAACGCAGATTAGTTGCAAATCTCTTTTAATTATCTTTGAATCTCAGTTGGTGGTATGCCGTTTTTAATGGTACGTCCTCCTCCCATCGTTTAACTTCAGTGCCGACGCGTGGGCCTTCGCTGATTTCAAGCTAATCTCCACTTATCACGGAATATCTGTTGCGCACCGATCCGTCTCAATGAAACAAAATCAGCACCCTCAACCTGACGTGATTGACTTCCCAGGGAGTTTTGGATGGAGCCCTTTATCCAGAGAGGCTACGACTATGGCTCGCTACGTTTTGCGCCTTCGGCCATGTCATCGAGGTAGCCGAGAGGCTACGACTATAGCTCGCTGCGGGTCATCCTCCTCGTCGACAACCCCGGTGCCTGGTGGTGTGCCCAATGAGATCGAGCTCTCCACGCCCGATGGTCGTGGCGGCATCTCGAATGTTAAGGTAATCTACTTCTTGGAATTTGCCGCATCCGTCACCAATGGTAAGTACGCCTTCATATCTCTGTAGCGCCTCTGGCGGCCAGAATGCCTGCTTCCGGGTCGGCCATCCTATACTCCTTTCCTCTCCCTATTCTTTGTTTCCTGATCCAACCATAGAACCTAGATGGGCTCCATATTCTCCACCGCTTTGTCCAATTCGATCCGCTCGGCTACAGCTGTGAGCAACCATGTCAGCACAGCCGCACATGGGTCAGCAGTTAATATTTGCATATCCTGCTCATGTCTTGTTTTTTTTAGTGAAAAATTGTAGTAGATGCTCACGATATGTTTTCTCAAGTTACTGGCATCGTGTTAAGGAATAGGCACCCACCCCTGGCATCTCAACTCTTTATTTTCTCAATCCTTGCCCTAATATTTACGATTAGGCACACACCACATGTTTATATATATAATGCCTTTTTTTATGACGGTAGATGCATATGACAACTAACTATGTGTGAATTATCATCAGGTTCTTGTCGAATGCCTCCACACCAGTATGTGAGCATGGCCTCTTCTGTTTCTATATATATATATGAATCCATAATCTGCTCTTCTCCAATGATATAATTTTTCAAGTTCATCAAGTGTGTGTTTAGTGCCTGTTCTTTTATTAGGATCCACAATTTGACTCATGTATTTAGTTTCTCTGACGTAATGAAGGTCAAGTTTTAGTACCTACCCTTTTTTTCTGGTTCGCAGGACAGAAGGAGTTGATGGGCATAAAGTCACGAGAGACACACAGAGGAAGATGCACGCCAATGTTTCCCTGCCAGTTTACTTTTTTTTGGGTTATATTCACCTTCAGAATTATATGTTGTTTCAGTGGTAGTATCGTTAAGCTCCTTTTCTTTTGTTCCTTCCCAACTCGAGTTGATTTGGTTATGGTGTTGATTTGATGCCAATGACTTCATAGTTGGAACTAGACTTTGATGGATGGGTTTATTACAGCAGGCTAATTACGTTACCTATGCGCCCGTTATTCTGCATAAATCATTGCTCAAAATTCTAGAAGATATGAATTCTTCTATGGACCAAGTATTTAATTTAGAATCTGAAAAGTGAAGGTGAGAGATAGAGAGGAATATTATCTTCTGTCAAGAAATTATGCTCCTTTTTTCTATTTCAGTCAATGTATTGCTTGCGTGTACTGTGAACTGAGTATCTGATCATTGGGTATAAATCTTACATTATCAGTTTCGTGTAAGGATCAATAAACAGATGATGTTGCTCACAATTTGAAGAAAAGAAAAAGGAAATAACAGATAATAATAATCCTTGTGAATACGTAGCATCTTCAATACTCAGGTGCTTTTGATTTTGATGATGCCACTCCTCTTAATTTTAGGTAAGAATATGCCTTCATCTGAAAATATTGATTCAATGATCAAATGTTGGTTCGTATATCATACACGGTGAAAAAGTCTTGTTGGTTGTTATATGTTCAACAGAGGTGGACGACAAAGGAGTTGTGCAATAGAGGAGAACGGAGACAGGGAGCATTAGTGGTGTTTACAGAGAAGGCATAGCGAGAAAGAGATTCCAATAAAGTCAAAGGGTTCTGTGAGGTCGAGACATTGTGGCTGAGTTTTTCAGTCTACCAATGTTATTCCCTCTTTTCATGTCATGAACAATAAAATGGAAGGCCCATGTTCCAGGAAATGTTAAGCAGAACATTAATAGAGCATTTTATCCCCTGTTGAACTCAGGTGCTTCTGGGACGGTCCTCCGAAATTATGAGGGAGCTGTCTTGGCCGCCAAAGTTATTTGGCATGCTCATACTCCATCAGCGACGAGTGCACAAGCAATGTCACTCCTAGAAGGCATCAGGTATGGAACAAACCGAAGAGTAGGGATTATAAACTTTTGGTTGAGCTCTGAAATAAAAGGCATTAGCATCGAGCGGAATTCATCACAGTTCTCATGGAAGTTCAGGATCTGTGTAGGGATTTCTATTTTCTCGCTTAATTTCATGGGACGCAGAGCTAACCAGGCTGCACATCTTTGTGCAAAGCGAGCTTCATATGACAGGAATATTGGCTTATGGCTAAATTGACCCCCTCTTTTATGCTAAGTTATAACTCTTGTAATCCTGATACTCAGTATATTGAATGAATATAGCTCGTTTCCCCTCGCGAAAAAAGGGAGGAAAAGAGTTAGGGAACAAATATGTTTGTACTGCATTATGCTTTCATTTCAGAAATATTCAATCTTCCCAGGTACACGTTATTTCCGTATTCATAAAAACATCTACCAAGTCCCGCGAAATGCAGGAAGAAGCAGCAGAAACTAGCATAGCCAGCAACCGCATCATCAAGATTTCAACGAAACAACACAAGAAGTAAAATGAAATGAATGACTGGAAGAGGAAAGTGAGGAGACGCACATGCTTGCAGGGGACGCCGAGCTTCTTGAGCCGCAGCGTGCGGGTCTCGAGCAACCTCTGGAGATCGCCGCCCACGGCCTCCTCCAGCTTGGCGGCGTGCGTCTCCACGCCCTTCCCGACCCCGTTCAGAAACTCCACCACGCCGACCTTGGCTGCTCGCGGCCAAGGAATTCAGCCCCGTTCAGCGAAAAGAAACCATGGGGTTCGAGGACCAGGACGGATATGGTTGTTACCTTGGTAAGGCTGGGCGTAGAAGGATCTCGCCGGAGCTCCGGTGCCGTGGTGGATGAGGAGGCGGCGCACATGAGATGCGCCCGAGAGGGCCATGGGGGAGAGAGAGGGGAGCTCCTTTGGGGCGCTCGTTAGCGCCCTTAAGAGTCGCGCCGCCTGAAGCATTGCTTAGATGGGCCAGCCCACGAATTCTACGCTCGCGCTGCTTCTTCAATTTGTTTTGCACGCTGCTTCAAGCTAGCAACCAGATTTAGTGGCTTTGATCTATTATTTTTTCAGTGCTGGACGCTGTTACATGACACTTTTTAATTTAAACATTTTTTTAAATTCAGAACCATTTTAAATTTGGAACCATTTTCCTACAGTAACTACAATGTTTCGATCCCAGCCGTCGATCGGCGATCGGGCGGTCCGGACGACGCGTCCATGACGATTTTGCAAAAAGGTCCCTTCCTAAACCAGAATTTGCTCCGCAGTCCACTCTTTAACGAAGAAATGGACCTATAAGCAAATTGTGGAAACCACAGGGTCCTCCATGTAAAACGTCCCACAGACCAGCCCCTCTCCTTCCTCGCTCCCGCGCGCGGCCGATGCCGCCGCCGCCGGCGATGCGCTCCGCCGCCGTTCCGCGCCTCCCTGCCCAGATCGAAGCCCACGGCGAGATTCGCCGCCGTGCCCTCTCTCACCTAGCCAAGCGCTGCTTGCCGGAACGCCGCGTAGCCGCCGGAAACGGCGCTGCCATGCCCGCAGGGCTCCGCCGCGTCCGTGCCTCACCGGCGACGCCACGGCGACCCAAAGACGGCGGCGCCGCCAGCTGCGGGTAGCCCGCGACGAGGCGCGACTGACGCGCGCAGCGGCGCCTGCTGGCTCGCTGTGGCGCGCCTCCGCCGCGCTCGCCGTTGCTGCGGCAGCTCCGCCGGCTCCGCCCGCAGGTGACGTCGCGATGACGTCACCATGGGCCTGGGCTGGGCGACGGGCCGCTAGCTGGGCCGGCCCACTTTCTGTGCGCCTGGTTCTGGCCTCTCTTTTTTTTTTCTCTGTTTTCTCTTTTTTCTCCAAATCTTTTGGAACTTTTCAGCCACTATTCCAAAATATTCCAAAAAATTGTAAAAAATCAAAATATTCATTTCAAATGCTTTTGGGCCTCTTAAAAATTACTTGGAAAAAAACTGACATACGTGTCCCACATGTCATAGCTTCCACAATTACAATAAAGTGCTGGAAATTGTAAAAATCATAACTTTTAATTTGTTAGTCAGAAAAATGCAAAGAAAATACCGTAACAAATTCAAACTTTACCATATGTTCAAACTCTACACACCAAAAATGCACTTTAAACAAAAAAAATAAACAAAAAGAAAAAAACTGATGTGTGGGACCTACGTTTCAGAACTTTCACAATTATAATAAAATACTGGAAATTATGAAAACCATAACTTTTAATTTGTTATTCCGAATGCAAACAGTCTATATTAAAAATAACAATATTTTTGAATCTATCCACCTGAAAAATATGAACAACATATCCGACTGATCAGAAGAAATAAATACTATTTATGACAACAAAACAAAAAAACATGTTTTCAAATTCCAAAATGGGTGAACATTTTAAAAAATAAGACCCAAATACTAAAAAATATGGAAACCATAATTTTAAATTGTTACTCCGAAAAATGCAAACAGTATATATAAAAAAAACAATTTTTTAATCTATCCATCTGGAAAATATGAACAATATATCCGACCGATCAGAAGAAATAAATACTATTTATGACAAAAAAAACATGTTTTCAGATTCCAAAATGGATCAACATTTAAAAAAATAAGATCGAAACGTACTTCCTCCAAATATATGAAGGTAAACTTTTTCACAAATACTTGATTAGATGAATAATTGCAGAGAATACAAATTCATATCCCCTGATTATGAATTGGATTTAAATTAAATTTTACAAATTCCTATACAATGTATTTTCCCTAATTAATGAGCTAAATTTAACATCTAACATAAATTCAATAACTTTTCCAATTTGCACACATTCTCAAAAAGGACATTTCCAAATTTGAGTTTTACCGCATGAAAAAAATGCAAACAATACATAAAAAAAACAAATTTATCATATTTTCAAACTTTTCAACCACGATAATTTCTAGACGATAATATTTAACTACATCAGACGAATAAACTTAAATGTTATTTTTTATTAAAATATTAGCTTCTTAACAGGTAGGACCGTTTTACGTAAACAATTTCCATAAAGTAAAAAACCAAAAAAAAATTGTAAAAAAACTATATTCTTGACCGACAAATATGAATAACATATCTAAATGACTAGAAAACAAATAAATACTACCTATTTATGGCAAAAAAAACAAACATGTTCTGAAATTCCAATTTGCTCAACATTTCAGGAAAATCAAAAAAAAAAATAACACCCAAAATAGCTAGATATTTGAAGATGCTCCACACGACAAATTCCAACGAATTTCAACATTATGAAGCCCGACGATTGCGGAATTAATTGATAACCATGACTAAACATACAAATAAGTTTCTAATTCTTTGTATTCTCTCAAACATCCATCATTTGATAAATGAAATTGCTTGCAGTTTACTACCATATTTTTTCCTTCAACTTGAAGAAGAGACCTCACCTGCCGTCTTCAATCCAATATCCTCTACAGTATTTCCGGATATATTTTTATAATTTGTAATACATACTGCCTTAACTCCATTTAAATTTATCTTCACAAACTAAGATGCATTTCATTATCACACATATTGTTTTCACTTCATCGACGTCTATATTCCTCAGAACATTTCAATTTTGTAATTATTTGGATAAAATCTAAATTATCTGACTCTAATTATGAAACTTACTTCAATAAATATGAATTCCCAGTCATTATATAAATAATTTAAATATTGACGTACAAAAAAAAAGGAATTTTACCATTTCAATTCACGATATTTAAAAATACTTCACACGACAAATTCCGTCTAATTTCAACATTTCGAGTCCCAACGGGTGCGGTGTGACGCCGCACTAAATATAACTAGTTCATCAGGAATAGGGAGTTTGGGGAATGGAAGGAGCTGCAAGGTTCTGGCTCTCCCTTATCTCAAACCAGAAAAGTTCAGATGCCACCAACACTTTGGATTCTCTCAACTGAAAATTCTAACACTTCTTACAACATTGACAGGAGCTGCATCTATCATGTGCATGCCTCAGCATTGACATATATAGTTGACACTCTAGCAGCCCAGTTAATCTTCCTTGTGCAGTTTCAACCATGGGATAAAAACATTTGTTGCAAATACTGATGAACAAAGCTACTCATTTTTTTGCGGGGAATGAAGGTGACCTTACACCATCGATCTTACAGAAAGACCCAGAAGAACTACAAAATTACAACAAGACTCTTCTTCTAGATCCCGACACAGGCGACGCACTGGAGCCGTCGGTGGCGCGCCACTACCGCTGCTCCGTCTCAGACCTTGGAAAGGAGCCGGCCCCATGGCAGCTGGGAAGTCGCCGATCGCCGGATCCGAAGACCCTACCCGCAGGAGCGCCGTCTTCGTCGCGATGGAGCCCAACATCACCCTCACCTTCAACTTCAAACTCCGGATCGAACGCCACACTGGATCCGGCCGGGGCACACAGAGCACGCCAGATCCGAAGATCGACGGGCTCGGGGAAGTCGGCCACAACACGAAGGAGCTCCAGGGAGCACCGCCGCGAGAGGGGAAGCAAGCCGACACCAAAACCCGCACCGGCGCCACCACCACCTCCATGCCTCCGCCGGCCCAGGACCTACCAAACCCTACGCTATGTACAGGCCAGGATCTACGGATTCCCACACCTCCCGCCGCCGGAGCGGCCGACGGAGGCGGGGGAAACCGCAGATCGCCGGCGTGCGAGGTGGGCTGACGGGTGACTCTCAAAATATCGCCTCTCCGCTTCAGTGACGAGGGAGAGAGGAGCGTCCAAGTCGCTCTAGCTACTCATTTTTTATGATCGATAAGGCCGATTAATAGGATTAGGGATAACATAATGAACGTGAATTATGTGAGCCATATGATTTTAGAACAATACAGTGATGATGCTTTCCCCTAACAAGGATAAACTCTAGACAAATTTCAGGATACCAAACCTAACAAGGAGAAATACCACAAAAGAGCACCATCAAGAGCTTATCACACAACATTCAGATTCCTCGCTTCTGCTGGGGGATTCCAAAGACCAAGACGGTACTTGTGAGCAAAACTCAAAACCAACTTTCTATGCAACACATCCCAAGTAGACACCAAATGAACTTCAGCAAGACCAGCCCAAAAACGGTCCAGCCTGACCTCAGATTAGCTTCCATAACAGGCTGCTTGTTGGTATCTACCTATCAGGCCCAAGACAAACATCTGATCGCATGCTTAGGGAAAACAGGTTTCTCATAATTATTTACCTGGAGAAAAAAGACAGCTTGCTGCCCAGAATGATCTCACTAGCCTAAGGGGTATGTACAATAGTTTTATCTTAGCAATGCCACATACGATAATTGCTGAGTTCGAGCAGAGAGAAAAGAAAAAACATATTTATCTTCTCTTAACTAAGAGATGATCTCTTAGCAACAATTGTCTCACCCCAAATCAGCGATATTTGTTGCTCACTTACCCTGCCAACGCACAATCATTCACATGCACACATTGAGAGTCTAACACTCAGATTGCTAATGACATGTACAATGATAGATAAGGCGAGTCTTCTCTTATCCCCACGTCATCTCGGGAAGGCAATAAATAGGAGTTATAGAATGCATAATCTCTTAATGTCATTTGTAGCAATTAATGTGAATGAATTACATTTTATTGTCAAATTGTGTTAATAAGAGATTGCATATTGTACAACGGAGAAGAGTTCATCCCTTAGCTAATGGAAGACAATCTTCTATTTATTCATTTTCTCGCCTTCAACTAAGTACAAGCAATGGAAAGCGAATGTATACCGGAACCATGAGACCCCTTGAATCATGCATAAAACCTCAAGCAACACAAGCAAGCTGACAAACTTGTTTCCTAACCCTAGCTCAGCTGCTCGATGTAGTAGGGAATAGGGGAATGGTCAAACAAATGGAATCGCTACTCAAATGCACAAATTGATTTTTTTAATGTCTCCTGTTTTGAATGATCCGCTTCGGTAGCTCCGCTTAACAAGCTCGCATATTGGGCATGTTGGACTGGGCATGCACAATAACTCTAAAACGAAAAAAATGTAAAATAAAAACAAATTTTACAATGGAAACCTGGTATTAACTAGAATCGAAAGTTCCGTTTCCGCGCTTCCATCGGAAAGAGTAGTTCCGTTTCGGCCAAAAAGATTATAGTTCCGTTCCTGTTTCGTACAGTTTCATTTCCGCAATTTCCACAGAAAAGTTGGGAACTTCCGCTTCATTTTGATCCCTCAATAGAATTTCTAATCAAAATGGCAATAGAAGGAAAAACACGCAGAATCCTGCAGCTAGATCTATTATTGCGTTAGCGATGGCTTGTCACTCACTCACCCTGCCAACGCTCAGATTGTTAAGATTGCTAAGGGCATGCACAATGATAGGGAAGGCGAGTCTTCTCTTATCCCTCCACGTCATCTCGGGAAGACAATAAATAGGAGTTATAGAATGCATTATCTATCTGTAGCAATTAATGTGAATTAATAACATTTTATTGTCAAATTGTGTTAATAAGAGATTGCATATTGTACAATGGAGAAGAGTTCATCCCTTACCTAATGGAAGACAAACTTTTCTTTCTTCATTTTCTTGCCTTGAACTAAGTAAAAATCTAACGTGACATTATAAGGAAAGACTGATGGTCACGCCATTATATAATGCCCTAAGAAAAAAGACAGTCTCACCATCAATGCCCTAAGAAAAGGAGGAATGCTCTTGTTCGCACGTGCGAGAGCTCGCACGCTCGCGTGGCGCGATGCGCGGTGGGTCCCACCCACCTCCTCCCTCCCCACTTCTTCTCCCTCCCGATGGCGACGTGGCCAACCGAGCTGGAGTCGTTGCTAGCCGCGGCGGAGGCGGCGATGGCGAGATATACTTAATTGGGGGGTAGGGGGGAGGAAGGTGTGGGGTGTGGGGATCGCCGACGCCAGAGAAGAGGGTTGGGTTAGAGGGATGTCCGGGGTAGCAGCGGACCGACGGAGGAGGAGATCAAGACAGGACGGGGCGACGAGGCATTGCGGTAGCGCGCCGGCCACAGGCCGGACAAACTCGATAGTACTCATCGAACCCAATCCCAACACAGCCAGGCCCAGCGTCAGGTCAGGCACTGTCCCGTTGGTCGATGGATAAAGGACTCGGCCAAACCCAATCCAAACCCCAGTCCAGTCAAATACTCATCAAATCTTCCAATTCCGCTTCTTCTGTTCTTCTTCTTGGCGTCGGATGATTCCCACCCACCCACCTGCCAACCACTCCCCACCAACGCACGCACAGCTGCGATCGATCGCACCAGCGAGGCGAGCAGACCACGCCGTCCACGCGACGCCAGTCAAACAAGGCAGCAAATGCGCGCGTGATACGCGAGGCCGCGAGCGAACACCCGTGCAATGGGCCGCCGGATCGACCTCTCCGGCGCGGAGATCCGCGGGGCCAACGACGCCCCCGGGGGCGACGGCGGCCCGCCCATCTTCCTCCCGCGCCAGGCCGCCGCCGCCTCCCCGCTCCTCGCCCTCGACATCGGAGGTAAAAGCTCCCCTTTTGCTGAATTTCGGTCCGGCTTCGGCTTCCGCGCGGTTCTGAGGCTCCGGCCGGTCGTTTGGCGCAGGGACCCTGGTGAAGCTGGTGTACACGGCGAGCTGTGGCGCCGAGGCGGAGCTGCGGTTCGCCAAGTTCGAGAGGCGGAGGCTGGACGACTGCTTCGACTTCATCCGGGCCCAAGGCCTCCTCGGCTGCAACGGTCGGTAACTCTTTTCCTCGCTGGCTGCACCGCTCAATCGTACGATTCTCTCTGCCTCTTTTGGTTCCCACGTCTCAGATAGCTGACATGATTAATAACTACGCAATGTGGAGACTGAAGAATTGGGTGGAAATAAACTAGGATGGGAGAGCAATGAGCGGCTGTGACTTGCTCAGGAGTTCTTCAGCGCATTCAAAAGTTTGTGCTGTACTTCTAGCGCGTGATCATTTCTAAGACGGGGGGAATCCAGAAATTAGCTGTCGAGAACAGCTAATGACACTTGCAAGTACTCTTTTCTATGATGCAAAAGCAGTGTTCACCTATATATGCGATAGAGTACTGTTTTTACCGTTCCAGAATTTCATCTTCTGTTGTCGGATGACTGTTACGTGTTCAAGTTTTTATCTTTACTGTGGGTTAAGCTGTAATATTTTCATGCCAGGGTCTAAGCTGGGGTCAAGCAAAGAAAATATGACACTGAAGGTATGATTTTCCTTGTCTTGGTACCCAAATACATTGACGCAAAAGAATATCATTTCTGCAGTTGGCACTTGGAAGTTTTCCTGTATTTATTTGCGGTGACATGTATTGCATGCTTTACCTATTCACTTCCGTAAAGCATAAAAAATCAAACGACATATTCATTCTGCACAGTTGCCGTGGATGGTTACCAGGTGTTTGAAATGAATCCATTACTCCCTCCAATCCGATTTAAGTGTCGCTGGAAAATACCTGGTCACGTACGATTGAATAGTTGTACTCACGACAGTCTTTCTGGATCGGAGGGAGTACCATTTATTATTGGACGCTACTTTCAACATCCACCATTTCTTACTAGTTTATTATTTCGAATGATTCTTGAATTACAGTAAAAATAATAATGATTCTTGAACTGTATTTTCATGGACAGGGTGTAACTTTTTTTTTTGTGCATTCGGAAAATGGAGATTTTGCATCCTGAGCGGATACTTGTAGTTGTACATGCCTGTGGCTGAGGCAAAACCCTTGCCTATTCCGCTGCCCCAAACATCAATAATTGCAAACGCGGAAATGTTGTATGATGTGTACTTGTGAATTCTGATTGCCACATTGGATGCATATGCAAAGTTATTTAACTTGATAATGTGGAGCATGCTATTGTCGGTTTACATTTTGTCCTACGTCCTTAATGGTTACCACATAACGTTGTAATTTTTTTAGTTTTGTCTTTTTTATTGTCAGTAGTATCCTTTACCTGAAATGCCCTGTAAAGTAGCTTGAAACTTTGAACAGAATCGACCCTAATGGAGATTATTTGCAGGCTACGGGTGGTGGATCTTTTAAGTTTGGTGATGATTTTCGGGATAAATTGGGTGTTAGTCTTGACAAGCTTGATGAAATGGATAGTGTTGTTTCTGGAGCAAACTTTTTGTTACAGGTGAGTCGTAAGTTGTTCTCATCGTACCTTCTCATTCGCATTGTAAACTTCCAAAAATCCTTTCACATTAATATCGTAGCATGGCTTAATATTTTGTAAAGTACCTCTGCATTCTTGATAATTTTACATCGGCAACTTGCCTTCCACAACTTCAGATATCTAGTTCCCATTTAGTTCATGTTTTCCATTTAAATGATGCTTTCATGCAGAATGTCCCTGGTGCAGCCTTCACACACATGAATGGAAAGAGGAATTCAATAGATATTTCCCAAGATAACTTGTTTCCTTACCTACTTGTCAACATTGGCTCAGGAGTTAGCATATTAAAGGTTGCACTTCGTTATCATCATGATACTCATATGGAAATACAGCAGAATGCATCTCAAATAACCATGTGTTATTAAGTATAATGCAGGTCACTGGAAATAGAAAATTTGAAAGGGTAACTGGGACACATATTGGTGGTGGTACTATGTATGGGTTAGCTAAACTATTAACAGGATGTAAGAGGTACTGTGCATTCTTTTGCATTGTAAATGTCTTGATTTACGTATTTTTCTCACTAATATATTACCATTCTGCTAGTTATGATGAATTCTTGCAATTAAGCCAGAAAGGGGACAATTTTGTACTCGATCTAATTGTGAAGGACATATGCGGGGAGCTTGTTTGCCAGAAGGTTTGTTGTGACCCTCCTCTTGTTTTACCATTGATTGTCAAAGTCATTGTTCTTTTCCGGCAGTACTATATACTTGCTTTTCTTTTGTTTTAGTATCAGTAGTCCAGTAATGCTCTAGTGTATAGGTCAATTCTGTCAACCTTGATTATTTCATGACTGGCTTGCTTAGGATTCCGTAACTATGTAGTGCTATTAATACTTATGTTTGTTGGATGAACTTATTCATCAGGATTGCCCGAAAAGCAATATGACCGCTAGGAGCATTATGTTTAGAATAATTGTTGAATCAACTTGAAATATTTATTTTGACAATCTTCGTATTGTACCCCATATTAAATTATCGATCCTCCTACATTCCGCGTATCATGAAATGAGAACTAGTCCTTATAGATGATTGATTATGTTTTTCTTTTATGTTCCAGCAAGGACTATCAACTTCGACTCTTGCTTCTAGCTTCGGAAAAGTTATTACATCTATGAAAAAGCTATCAGATTACCGGCCTGAAGACCTTGCATCCACATTGTTGAGTGCCTTTACCTACAACATTGCACAAGTGAGTCTATGCTACATACTTCTGCATGTTATTGCATTATTATACTTATCATCTTGGAACCGGAAAAGACTGAAATCAAACAAAATGAACATTACATATCAGCTACTAGTACTCTATAAAAGCTGTGTACATGTACTGCACTCAACCTCGCTTTCTTGAAAGCAAAGAAAAGCTAAGCAGATGCACTTGTTGATATGAAGAAGAAAAGCATAGGAGTATAATGTCTTCTACTGGAGAAAAGAGACACAGGTTCACTTATTATATTGATAAGACACATCATTTTAGTAGAAACCATTTTGATTTTGTGTAAATAACCTCGAGCGTTTAATAGCAATAAGCGTAAGTACTCTTTATTGGGTTTATCTATTAGTGTTTCTCCGTCTTTTATATTTTCAGATATTAGTTTGATGATATATGACGCTTATGGTATGTGTCCTGCAGATTTCATTTCTTGTTGCATCACTTTTGGGCCTCAGAAGGGTCTTTTTTGGTGGATCGTACATACGTGGACACAAAAGCACAATGGAAAATATTTCTTATGCACTTGACTTCTGGTAAGCAGTTGATATTTTCCAAATGTATTCCTCTAGATAAGCTTTTGCCCATATAAAAAAATAAGGAAACGTATATTAGTGCCTCAGTTTGTGGTACTTAAGAGGATTCTGTAGAAAACTCCTTGTGGTTTCTCATTGATTATTTTACCCTTATAATATCAACCTTGCAAATAAATCTTAATATCTGAGGTATGTCATTCAGGTCGCAGAGTCAAATGCAAGCCGCATTCTTGCAACATGAAGGTTATTTAGGTGCTCTTGGTGCATTGATGAGTTATGGGGATCCTAGAGATGAAAACTTGACCCTTGAGGAATCTCACGAGAAGGTCAGCTCATACAACAGTATTTTATATGCTTAACATTTTCCTGCAGACTACACAACAAAGATAAGTTTGAATATTGTGCAATATTTAGTCGAATGTATGTGTGCACTGTGCACCATTCGAACACAAATTGCACACATTTTCAAGTGAATGACCGATTACTGGTTATAGAAGCATGTTGAGCCATAAGGTCGAATATAACATATTAACAGATAGTTCTACATGCAAATAAATTGTAATTGTGGTTAGGGTGATTTTTCTTTCAAAGCGTAATTGTTAGATTTCCCCATTTATGTAGGACACCACTCATGAGTCAGTAGCTCCTACTGATGAGACATCAGCAGATGAACATAATGACAGCAACATATTTCCGTACCTCCTTGTTAATATTGGTTCTGGTGTCAGCATGATAGAGGTTTGTCAGTACACTGCTTTCATTACTTTTCATATTTTTGTAATAGCACTTGTTATCAGCGAAAAAAATTGTGGCAGGTAATTGGTAAGGGGAAGTTTGAGCGAATTATTGGATCACATCTGGGTGGTGGTACTATCCTTGGTCTTGCAAGGCTTTTAACTGGTTGTTCCAGGTACTATTTATTTAGCCTTTTGTGCTTATAGGATATAAGGATTTTCCTTGAGACATGATTAGACATTTTCTATTAGTTACGAGGAATTCTTGGAGTTGAGCCAGAGGGGCAATAACTTGGCTGTTGATTTGACTGTTGGAGACATATACGGGGAGCAGGGTTATCCTAAGGTATTTTATCTATACTCTGAATGAAAGAAGCTTTTTTCTGTGAGTCTTCTAGAATAATATTAAAATTCATTGAAAATTGAACAGCCATCTTCCAGCTCTTGTACAGGCATAAAGATTAGTCTTAGGGATTTGACATGCTTATCATAAATATTATGAATCTCTAGCACACCAGGCCATCCGTATGCCCATTAAGTCTTTTCTTATTTTACACCAGATTGGTCTTCCAGCATCCACTACTGCAGCGAGTTTTGGAAAAGTGAACTCAAGCAAACTTTCAGATTACAAAGCAGAAGATCTTGCAGCAGCTCTACTCAACTCTTTCACCTACAACATTGGACAGGTATTTTCTTCAGATATTGGAGCTACCAAGTGCCAGTCATGAAGTACCCTCTAATCTTGTTCTTTTTCTCTTCTAGATAGCCTATTTTGTGGCTAATCTTTCAGGCCTGAAGAGAATCTTCTTTCGAGGTGCTTATGTCTGTGGTCATGAGAAGACTATGGACAAGATTTCTCGTTCCCTCAAGTATTGGTAAGGAATTTCTATTCAGATACAGTGGAACATATCTTGACAATTTTTTAGAAAATTTAGCTATCCAGAAACATGAACAAATTGTTCCACCGTGATCAGGCAGTTGATAATTGCTTATCTCCTTCTGATTTTGCTCCCAGGTCCAAAGGTGAAGTTCAAACGACATTTCTTTGTCACGAAGGGTTCTTGGGAACCCTAGGTGCATTTTGGAGTTATGAGAACATGGGCATTGACGGTTTGGCATCACACGAAGTCATTAGGGAGGTCTTGCTTGGTGCTCCGTACAACGGGCAGTTCCCATCTGTACCATTGACTCAAGAGCATGACAATGTAGGTCACATGCATTAGCAATCTAATCATATCACTGATTTCTCTTAAAAGTTCAATGCCAACCTCAACGCTTTCTCCTTTTCATTGGCATTTAATTGTACCTGTGGTTCTTTT